>PVKB01004032.1:0-113409 GCA_004027205.1 Ctenodactylus gundi
CATGGTTGGAAAGGCTACACCCTTTTGTCTACACTGGTCAGAGAGCTGAGTTCCTTTGTAAAGCTGAGCAGGTGTGACGGGCCTTTGCAGTGTGAACACCTTGTCTTACTTTCTAATGTTCGGGATTCTCAGAAGCATGAAATCTCACGACACACCAATCCACTGAACTACTCCCTTTTATTTCTATTTGAAAACAAGAAATTCTTGCTTGAATTTATCCCCTCCTTTCAATAATTCTGCAATGAAAACTAACAGCAACAACAAAAAGAACAAACACTGCAATGATTTCCTTCTAGTGTCTTCTCTTAAAATTAGGGGTTCAACTGATCTATTATCTGTTTTCCTATTATTGCAGACAACAACTTGGCCATATTCTGTCACTGTATAGAATGTGTTTTTAGCTTTCTGGCACCACATTTAAACTTTTTTCATGGCAATATTCTACTTAAAACTTTTCATTTTTATTCTACTTATATTGGGCTATATTGCTGTAGCAAAAGTTATCTATGATATAGAAAATTTAATAGACATGTCTCCTATGTTATCATTTCAACGTGAGCATTCAGTTGGGCTTGCATTTCTCCTTGATTCCTTAATTTAGAGACTCAAGCTTCATTTCTGTTGTAGAAATGCCAGGCCCAAATCCTCATCACTACCATCTTCCTAAAGGGAGGAGAAAAATAACTGAAGAGTTATCATTAAAAAAAAAACCTTCAGTCTGGAAATAGTATGAATTATATGTACGTATATTCTATTGACCAGTTTCAGCTACATTAACAAAATCCATACCACGACCAAGTGAAAAAATACGATTTAACTTGTGAGAGCAAAGAAAAAGATGGATCTTGGAGAGCTGCTAATATCCTGCTCGCTCTTCCACTCCCCCTGCTCCAAACTTTCTCTTCAGTTCTGTGGAAGAGGCAACTGCTTAGCACCACATGTGCAGCCTCGGTCGCTGCTAAATACTCAGTAAATGGAAAAGGCACTGATTGCATGCTCTCCCAAAGCTTAGTGTTAAGATCAACTAATAGAAGTTTAATTTAGTTTCAGCATCATTATTACAAGAAGGCACAGTGTTAAGGATATATAAAAATAGGACAGGTGTTCAGGGATTTGCTTTCCTCAGTACAAAATTATAAGAATGGTATTAAAAGATAAGTAGCTAACCCTACAGTGAAAGACAAACACAACTGAAATATATTATTTAATATTTAAATGCAGAGAAAATAGAGCAAAACAAATATATCTTAAGAGGCATGAATTTATGTTTATTTTTGGTAATTTTGTCCACTCTACATTCGTCTTAGACGATCCAAATGCAACCATTATTGGCTTGGGTCAGCGTCTTCGATCATCCTCGCCTACCATGGAGAAGCTTGGTACTCTGCAAAAGATCTAAGGAATGCTTTCATTACTCCAGAGTTTATATGTAGTGATGAAAAAATGAAATTGTCGCTCAGGGTTCACTGCTGGTGTGACTTCAGGGGCAGAGAAGAATTGGTTTAAAGTCAAGACTCTATTTCAGTAAAGTAGATATTGTGACTTTAATTAATAATGTTAGGCTGCATGCTGACCTTCTTAGACTTATTGTATACTATTGCTGGTTGGCAGCTGAGGCTTACAGAATCGTTTAGCTAACCACTTCATCTTCTATATTCTCACCATATTGACATGAATGAAGCCTGGCATTTCTGTGTAGTGTTTTTCAGTACTGAGGGGCTGAAGATCCTGCTAAATTATGAAATTTAGGGTTTTTAGATTGAGGTGAACAGGTCTCACCTTAGCTTACCCTAGTACTTTACATTTCTTTGAAAATTTTAAGTATAAATTTAGATTATAGGGATATTGAAAAAAATCTGTAACCAAAGAGCTTATCATTTTTACCTTCACTTCAGAATATGCGTATCATTAATGGGATTTCATATATTCATTTAATGGCTGGCTGCTTTGCCAGGCTTTGTTCTATGTATAAAACACGGAAGACTATTCTTGTTGCATTTTTCTTGTCTCACTTCTAATATGGTGCTTCCTGAGTACTACTGGAATTTCGGCATTCGCCATGCTAAGTGCTCCAATAAAGAGGTTAAGGAGAGGCCTCTGACACTCCAGGGCACACAGGTCAGTGCGGGTAACACCGTTTTAACATTTACTAAGGTATTACGTGTTAAACTAAGCTCAGAGCATAAGCTAAATAACTGAAGTCACACCTTAGCATCAACACTTGACCAAAGGTTATGACCAATGAATGGCATTTCATATTCTACCCACTTAAAAAGAGTTTCATTTTAAGTAAACCATTTATACAAAAGAATCGTAGAAAACAAAAACAATGTGAGAAATATTTCAGTACTTGAAAATTTTCTGGCAACATAGCAATGACATTAGAAAAGAATATGTGTGCAGACTGAAATATGTTATTTAATACCTTCTGGGGCCATCAACGGTAAGATGGACTTCGCATTTTTGGCCCCTATTGTATAGTACCTCTTTTTGCTTATTACCATGAAGCTTCTTCTTCAGCTCAAAATAAAATGGAAGGTGAAGACCCCAATAGAAATTCCTTTTAATGTGCAGCAAAGTGAGAGTATGATCTTTTCTTCTTGAGAGGTTATCAGCAATATGTCTTTGTACATATCTCAGAATAACTGCTTCTGCCTATTTCCTGTATCTTTTATGACTTTTTGTGCCCTGTTTGTTGTACAAGTCTTGACATCTTGAGATAAAGAAAATAAAGGTATAATTTAAATTCGATATAGATGCCTATCTCTCCAAAAGTGCATCTAAATTCAGAATCAGTGAATAGATTGTAGCAGAATAAACATAGCTTTATCCTCAAAGAGACAGAACATTTTAAAAAATGGTTATGCAACTTTATTCTTAAGATGGGTGACTAAATTACCAGAATGTACTATGAGGCTCAGGAAAGAGATAATCTCTAAGTCTCAAGGAAAATTGATAGAAGTATTTTTTTTCAAAAGCAGATCAAGACATTATTATCAACCTAGAATATGTGCAACCTTCCCGTTTCATTTAATTCACTGTAATGCAGGTTTCACAGTGTAGATCTTGCCTTTATCTCCAGAAAGCCATTCTGTCAGTCTCACTAGTCAGCTTTAGTGTTCATTTCATAGATTTCATAAATGGTCCAGAAATGCAGGTAAAACACCTTATCTGGCATTTAATCAGTTTCTCTTCAAATTCCCCCGTGTGGGTTAGATTTATCAGATGTCATTGTTTGGTGTAGGGAGCATGATACTACACATATCAGGCTCTCCTTGAGGCACTCCCCAGTAAAGAGGGACAAGAGATTATAGCTTGCAGCCAAGATTTTTGAAAACACACTGTCAAACCCACGGCAAAAAGAGAATGTAGCAGGAGTCGAGGTTCCTCTCTGGGTGTGCAAAATGATAATGCTAACAGCCATGCCTCCCTAACCCCGTGTCTGCATGGGCTGTCCAGAGCCTGGGGCCTGTCTGCAGTCAAACAGCCCTTGGGCCTCTTGCTTCCAGTTTAAACTGTGAAGTGCAACAGATATTTCATAATCCCTTTATTCCTCATTGTCCCCCCCCCCCCCCATTTTACCTCAGAAGACATTTTGATATATTAGACTGAGAATCCATTGACATTTCACCTTCTGGATGCATGAAGATTTTTAATTCACTTTTAGCTCTCAGCGCTGGGGACAGTTGCTAATGTAAGTCTGAGGGGTGCTATATAAATGAGTCAAAGGTGATGTCTGGGCCTTGGACTATAGGTCTCCTTTTTAGTACAATATACTAGCTCAAAGGTCTAGTGTGCCAAACTCAAAATTTATATACCTGATTATTTTAAAATAGCCCAAACAAATACAACTTAAGCCAAGCAGAGCCTGCTTGTTTTGTATTCTGTAAAACCCCACTTGACATCTCTTGCATATTGATAAGCGGGGGACACACACTTATAAGTCTTCACGCTGTCCTTCGGAGTCCTCTGATCCAGAAGCCCTACCTGTTCTCTGAGTGACAGTACCTAGACATGGCAGTCCCTTCTTGATGCCTCTGTGTCCTGGGAGTTTCTGGGTCTGCTCCCCTTCTAGGTCATACACTTGCATTCCCTCTTCTCCTTCACCTGCTCACCCCTGAGCCACACCTTCTGATTTTGTCTTACCTGCAAAACGCTCAATGCAGCATCAGCAGATGAAGTTTGTGTATGATCCTGCCATTTCCTAGACGAGCTCCAAACCTCAGAGTCTCTTAAAAAAAATCAAGCAGCTTTTCATCTGCAATCATAATTTTTCTGGAAGGAGAAATCAAAACAAAAGGCAAAAATAGCAAGTGGAAATCACCAGGTAATAGGGGAAAGAATTGGAACTGTTTGGCAATATTGGCTCTGAGAAGGATTTTTTTGAAGGAGAGATTGAAATTCTGGATGGACAGGAATACGTGAAAGTCAAGAAAAAATATAAATTGCTTATTGAGGTCCATGCAGCCATCAGAAAACTATTCCTTGTTGGAGTTCTCTATTGTGGGGAGCAGCCTAATAGGAGGCATGTTCATCTTAAGAGTTTTGATGTTAGATGTGGTTGACAAATGTTCTCTGACAGGTGCACCACTCTCAGGGAGAGGACTTCTTTAACCGCCTGGCAGTGAGTGCAAATACATGTGAATATACAAGAGACGGACACGTAGCGTCTGTCATGGAGTTTGTTGTAGTCTGTTTTCACCCTCCCAACTTGCCTTACATTTTCTAGCCTCTTCTGCATAGGAGTGGTCATCAACTTAAGTTTCGGGCAATCTTATTTTGGGGAATAAGATGAAAACTCTGTGAACTGTCTTTAATAGGGAGTTAGAGGCAGTTTCTTTTCTTTTCTTCTCTTTTCTTTTTTTCCCTTTTTCCACAGAGCAGAATACAAACAAAATGGCAGGCAGGAGCTCCAGCACTTCATGAGGCTACATGGGGTCTTCAAAATGGAAATTTTCCCAATAAGGCCACAAATAGAAATGACCCTTGCTTACCTCCACGTGGGGGCCAAAACACCTGTAGACAGCCTATATTGATATTATCACAGGAAAGACATCTTGTTTCCTTTCTCTCTTTTCTCCCCCTTCCTTCTCCCTCACTTTCATATCTTTGTTGGGGACTTAATCCAGGGCCTTGTCAGAGTTGCCTCTTTTCTTTCTTTCTTTCTTTCTTTCTTTCTTTCTTTCTTTCTTTCTTTCTGACTTCCTCCCTCCCTTCTTCCCCTCTCCCTCCCTCCTTCCTTCCTTCCTTCCTTCCTTCCTTCCTTCCTTCCTTCCTTCCTTCCTTCCTTCCTTCTTTCCCCCTTTCTTTGAGACAGGGATTCACTAAGTACCTCAGTTACCCAGGTTGGGCTGGGAGCTGCGATACTTTTGCCACAGCCCACTGATTTTGGATCTTCTGCCCCGTCCTAGCCTATTTCTCCGCGAGCGATGCAGTACATTTTTGTGGGAATTGCTGTCACCCTTTCATTTATTTCTTAAAATACTACCGAATTGCTTTTTAAAGAAGAATGTATAAATCCAGCTGGGACAAAGTCCGTAAAAGCAATTAAATCATCTTCTGAGTCTTTTGTTGGAATGTTGTGTGATCCTGGTCTGTTGAAAATATTGAGTAAGAGTCTAATTTCTCAGTGTTAGTGACTAGTCATTTTACATTCAAATTTAAGAAATCGCTGTTATTTATATCAATTATGAAGAGAGGATCCAATTTTTCAGCCATTTTCTCTGTAACTTTCACCTTAGTACCATTCAAGGTTATAGGAACAAAGTATGTAGTTATTTGCTATTGGGCACAGATTAATGGAAAGAGGCCATTGAATTGAAATGGCTGGGAAACAAATTGTAAGGACTATGTGACTGGAAGTGCACAGGAGCCTGAGGACAAGAAAAAGCTGTCAGACTGAAATATTCATTTTGCAGGTGCTGATTTTAGGATGGTAACCAGCGACAAGAGGGAGGGTCAATCTGTATCTGCGGAAGCCCGGGCTTTCCATAGCTGCGGTGTCTTTTCTGGTCTTATTTTTAAAGCATAGTTCTAATTAATTATTGATATCTTGTGAATGTGGATATAGTATTGTTGTATAGCATAGCTAGCCACACTGTTCTACTTATTTCCTACCTAAAATTTCCTCTACTCTCAAGTGTAATATTATAGCATTTGAGAATCCAGTATTTTTCCAGGAAAAAATAATTATGACTTTATAATAAGTACCATAGGAGACCAGATTGAATGAATAAAATAAAGTAACATTTTATAGAGTTTGGAAAATACATATAAAATGCTGAGGCAAGTGTATTATCTAATATATTTCTCATATTAGGTTAAGAAATAGACATTTGCACTTCCATTACTCAAGTGGTAAGTACCTGAATGAAATGCTGCATTCAGATTTTTATAAATTTGAAGTTATGGCAATGAGAACAGATTATTTATACAGGGAACACTATGAGCTGAAAAATATTTGTTTTAAAGAGAATATGCACAAATTCTCAATCAACAAACTAGATTAAACCATACTGAAACTTTCTTATCTAAAAATGTAGGAATAAGCATTTGCAAAGAAAAGAGGCAAAAAGTAGTAATCACTTGCTGTGCAAGAATGAGGCTTCTCCACCAGATTGGCGTGATGAAATTTTGTCTCCCAGTGGTGAATTTGGAAGGTTGGTCCTTTGGATGCTGTTAAATGTTTTTTGATTCTTCTGTGAGTTGTATAATACAAGTATTAATATGCTCACTTCATTAACATTTTTATAAATATTAAAATTTTAATCCTTTGTAAGACAGATTTTGATAAAGAGTAATGTCCTTTCTTTTAAAATACATTTTTAAAGATATAAAGTATTACATGTTTTTAATTAATTTTCAGTGATTGTACATATATATAGGGCCCACCATGACATTTCACAATGCGTATAAATAGATAATGCTCACATTCAGGGGACTGGTACGTTTATCCCCTCACACGCATATTATTTCTTTGTGACGGTACCATTCAAAGTCTCCATTTATAAATTATTTTGAAGTCTTCTATTAATTCTTATCAAATTTGGTTGTCTTACCTGACGTAGACCCGTTGGTGCTATTTCCCTCTCCAGCAGCACCTCTGTGTGCGTGAGGCGTCCCTGCATCCTCTCCCACCCACGCACCGATCTCAGGCTCAGCCACTGCTTCACGCTCTCTTCCACTGAGATCGACTCCAGCTTCCACGTGCGTGTGAGAACATGCTGCGTTTACTGTTATGATTATTGTGTGTGCACGACTGCTTCACTTGACACCGTGTCCTCTAGTTCCAACAGGGAGCTGCAAAATGACAGAGTTTTATTCCTTTGTATGAGTAAATACTAAAACAATATTCTGTGATTTTTATATATGTGTGTATATCACATTTTCCTTCTCCACAAATCCATCAATGGATATCCCAGTTAATTGTTTATTGTGAGTGGTGTCCTGTCACAAACATAGGAGTGTAGATATCTTCTTGATATGCTTATTTTCTCAGTTATTTAATCAGTGAAATTTCTAACTTATATGGTAATTCTGTTTTTAATTGTTTGAGGGATTTCCATGCAGTTTCTCCTATTTTTTTTGTACTAATTTACACTCAAACAATAGTGTATGAGCACTTCCAGTTACCCACATACTGAACAAGCTCTGGTATTTTTTCTTCATAGGGGCTGTGTACCCATTCAACAGGTTTTGTAGATACTCATTTACGTTTCTGTCCATAAAAGATCTTTCTTTGCATTTAAGTCTATATATTCTCCGGTTACTTGAAATGCTGCCTTTTGGTCTTAATTTTTACATTTTTCCTCCCCCCTATTTTTTATTACTACATATATGTAATGCACATGGCAACATTAAACTTGAAAATTTTGTGCACAGATATATTGTAACAACTTCACATTACCTTTCCTCCCCCTCTCTTACCTTCCTTTATCCTCCCTCATCCCCTTGACTCCCAGCACCTCATCTGTTCGAGTTATTTGTTTGTACTCTGTGTTTCTCATATTAGAAAAACCATATGATATTTATTTTTCTGAATCTATTTCACTTCATTTAGTTTGATGGTCTCAAATTGTACCCATTTACTACAAATGATTCAAATCTATCTGTCTTTATGGCAGAGTAGTACTCCATTGTGTGTGTGTGTGTGTGTGTCACGTTTTTTAATCCATTGGCCTACAAATGGTTATTTTCTCATCATCCATGATTTAGCTATTATTAATTGTCCTGCCATAAACATGGCTATCCATGTATCTCTGTTATATGGTGTTTTTAACTCTTGGAAAGATTCCTAGAAGAGGTCTTGTTGGGTTACATGGGATACCTATTTTCTCTCTTTTATTTTTTCCCTGAAGAATCTCCAAGCTGCTTTCTATAGTGGTGGTACCAGTTTAAAGGCTATTGAAATGAATATACAGTTCACAGAAGAAGTACACGTGGCCAGAAATACATGAAAGGATGTTCATCCCTAGCCATGAGAGAAATGCAAATCAAAACAATGCTGAAATACCATCTTTCTGCTGTGAGAATCGATCATATCAAGAACTCAAAAAGCAATAGATACCGGTGAGAGTGAGGGAAAGGAACCTTTTTACATTGCTGGTGTGAGTGTAGACTTCTACACTACCTGGTTCCATTGTCTCTCTTAGCCTCTATCTGGCACACTTTTTCTCCTTAGCCAATTGCCTTTCCTGTACTTGAAGGACATGTATTTATAATCTATGTTAGTGTTTTCAGAACGAGCCATTATTGTTCCATCACCCTAGTTATTTGTTCTTATTTATGTACAAATTTAAAACTAAGTCAACATTGAGAATTAAAAAAAATATGCTCAATAAGTTCCAGTTACCCTATTCCTGAAGTTTTAGTGCTCGGTGTTTAAAGACAAATAAGATGATGATTTTAAAGCTCTGTTGTATTTTGAAACCCTTGAACTTCAAGTATGTTGAATATGAGAAATCTCTAGAATCTCATGGGTGTTCTTCACCTGCATGGGCATGATGAAATGAAAGAAGAAAATTGATACTAGGCATTGAATTTTGTTTATTAATAAAATGTAGATGAATTTGCTAGAGGATGATTTCTCACTGAGTTTTAGGTGGACATTGATGATAATTTATGATGCAGTTACTAGAGCAGAATAAACAAATGAATCCTTTTACTCAGGATATGTCATAAGATGTTGCCAGTTATAATACAACTATTTAGACAGATGAGACTAAATTAAAGTTAGCTGCCAACCTTTTAATGAATTATATCTTCATTGTTCTAAATTTCCAGCAAATGCGCCATTCCTTTGTCCATTACTAAGAGGAAACTTGTGCTAAATATGTCAGAGAAAATTCTTTACCGATTAAAAATTGCAAAACAAAAAAACTCCCCTACTATCAAATATTCATTCTAATAGTTATCATATCTAAGTAAAAAAAGACTTTTCTGGAAGTTTTTATTTTATTTGATTTTGAAGCCTTAAGGTGATTATATTACTTAAGTAAATGATTAAAACGCTTTCAAAACTAAAGATTTAAAGAGTAGTACTCTTGTTATCACAAAAGGACCAATTTTTGAAATCTGTAACCAATGCTCTGGGCTTGGAAGCTGGCTCATTTGTAGAGGCTGTCCTTGTAAAATGTGCAAAATTCTAAGAACCATCTCTTGTACTAAAACTTGTAAGAAGACAAATAAATATTCAATGTAATTTTATGCTATGTTCCAGCTTTATGAATATACTAACTGCTATCACTGGTGACAGATTACATATAATAAATTGATAGCTTTGTATCATATAATAAAGCTTTACATTGATCTGATAAATCACCGACATAATTATTTTCTATCAAGTAAAGAAAAAACACAGAAAGGCAAATGACAGAGGAAGAATAAAGAAAGAAAAGAGGAAAAACAGCGATGTCGTTTACTTTTAGAAGACGGAAAATGTGTAAATATGAATCCATAACAAAAAGACACACTAGGACTGATACTACATTTCTCCCTTCACACACTCATGCACACACACACATCCACACACACACACACACGCACACATACACACTATCCATTGAAATTCTTTTAGTTAGGAAAGGATGCCGAGAGATTCAGCTTGTGGTGTTCGTTTCTGTCCATTTATTATTTGTTTATTCTCAGCTGAATTGTTGTGAAGGGAGCTAGATTAATAGCCCTGTAAACAGAGCCCTCTGCCATTATGCAGCTCTATTGGTTTAGTTTAGTTTTGTTCAAATAGGCTGCTGGATGGATGATGCGCATATTTGTTACATATAACAAAGCTCTGAACACAGTGGGGGAATCTCACTATTTCCTAATCCAAAAGTTCATTAGATAACAGAAAATATATGTTTTGTTTTTCTTGGAGTTTTAATATTAGATATAAACAGACACTACGGCGGGCAAACTGACCCTTCCTTACCCTCCCGGAAACAATTCTCCACATGTCTGCGGTGATGTATTTTCATCTTCTTCTGGGCCTTTTCTTGTTTTCTTTTTCCTTCATACTCTATTCCAGTCTATTTAAGTTTTCACAGCACCATATTTACTTAATAGGTCAGAGTTTATAGTTACCAATAATTTTATTTTCTAGGGGCACTTATCAGTACTATCATCTTGTATCATAAACACACTGAAATATATTACATAATATATAATATTGTATAATTGTAAAGCTACTTAGTAATTATATATACTAGATATTTAACTAATCTTTCATTCAGTTTAATTTTATATCTGAAGCTAATATTGCAAATATCAAGTCTTTTCATAGGCATTGGCAAAACTTACAGACCCAGAGCCCTATGTTTAATAGGTAAAATGGACTGTAATTTGATTGTTGGTGCCCATAATTTTCTAAATTATAGTATCTCTTCCAACAAAATTGTGGAATCATATGGCAGAGCCAGAACCAGAGACAGAGGTCCTCATGCCATGGTAGAACAAGAAGTCAAGTCTGGAAGAAAGGGTGGAACCAACATGCCCCTCCAGGTCAATCACCAGGCATCTGCTCCTTCCAGCCAGGCCCCACCTTCCAACATTACACAGAATCCATAGGTACATGAGGCTCTTGGAGGGCATGCCAGATTCAAAAAACATTCCACCCCTGGAATTCAAAAGACTCAAATCTACCTCCTTATGCAAAATGCTTTTAGTCTTTTGCTAGGAGTTGTCAAAGTCTTTTGTATTTATGCTGAATAACAGAACTAAGCCTCTGTAAAGACTAGATTTTAAAAACTAACGTTGGTCAGATACCCTTGGTCAAGTCTACTTTTGTTGAAACACTTGAGGTGATACTCTAAATGTTCAGTTCTCAGTACAGCATAAGTGGTGACCATGACAATTTCAGAGCAGAATAAATTCTGTCAGAGAACTGAAGCATGTCTGGTGGACCTTGAAGTGCTGAGAACATCTTTAGGTCTTTGACTATTAAGACCATCTGTGGCAGGAGTGCCAGAGAGAAAATTTGATAAGTTCTATTTAGGGTGTTCAGTGTTTGTGCTCAGAGTTGACTCATTAATAGTTGTGACAATATTTTAAATTTTTACACAGTAGCTAACTGTCTGCCTTTCTTGCAAACAGATGATGAGAACCCACCCTGAATAATAAGGTTTGAGCAAACAGAAATAGTTTAGGTACTTAACGTTGAGCTCCAAAGTGATGTCATTTTGAGTTCTCGCGTCATCCATTCTTTAGGAACTTTCAATTTATCAGTCATAATACAGGGATTTGTTTCTATAAGTGAGTGAAACAAAGACAAATATGTTTTTGGGCTGTTTATCTTATGAATCAACATTCCAAGTGTAGCACTTCTAAAGGAGCCCACTCTGATAAACTTACATAAATTACTAGATATCAAGAACAGAAGTCTTCAAAATGCTTCACTCTTTCCCCCTTCCTTTGTCCTGTCTCTTTATTACTAGAGAATTCTAGATATCCTTTTCATGTTGGGTTTGGCATGTAGTTTGCTGCATCCAACAGAAAATGGGTGAGAGAGGAGCATGTTCACTGTGGCGAATGATTTTTGTACTCTTGTCACTGGCATGCTGAAATATGACCCAACCATTCCTTTGCTCCAAGGAAGATGAACTCTTACACGAACTATCCGAATTTCACCAATCAGAATAGATTGCTTGAAGAAAGCGTGGCATCATGGAGAGTTTAATCAATTTGAAGGCATCAGGATTAAATCCAGGATGTGTCACCACGGTCAGTGAGGTTTACGGTGAAGTGGTCTTCACTACCTGTGTAACTGTTCCATCTTGGAAATGCATCTTTTTAGAAAAGACCTCCCCCCACAAGCCCCCCTCCCCCAAAAAAGATTGTCTAGTATTTGGCAGGGTTAACATATTAGCTACTTGCCAAAGATAGCTTTAATTCTGGTGATGAAGTGAGCAAAGTTACTACTTAACTGAAAATTGGAAATTATTAAGAGAAACATGCATTTCAAGAAGCTACAATGACAATATGGCTTGTTTTCCTGGATTGGATTATTATATGAAGGTGTATCTCATACTACTCTGAGATATAATCTAGGCTTTTGGGAAAATCTCACAATGACTTCATGAATTTAGAAGACAGAGTAAGTCAGACAAATAGAGATGGGGAAAAATATTTTAAATTTTGAAAATAAGAATTAATCACTCGAAATGAATGTCTCAAAAATACTCATTATTGAACCTTGAATATTTTAATGATTATAATAGATAAAGGGGAAAGTCTAGACTACTTAAACACATTTTCCTATCAAAGAAAATGTGTTTAATTATACTATTACCTGCATATTGTACTCTTCTGCTAAAATGTCACTTTCAATTCATTGTCTCGCATCTGTGAAATATGAAACTATTTAAATGATGATGTATTAACTTAATTGATGTGGCGACATAGCACATGGTCTTTTCAAAAACAGAGCAATGATGAATACAACATTGCAGGTTATTTTGACCATCTGGAGACAGGTGAATCCTCATCCCACTCTGAAGGATAATTCTTGCTTCAATAAACTGTTCATTGACCCAGAAAAAAAACACACACACACACACACAGCTCCATAACAACTCTTGATTTTTCCCAAGTTAAGAAACATGCATTTAAAAATAGTGCTATGAAAATCATCATGGAGTAAATCTGGACAAACTCTTTTCCAAGCACCGCAGTTCCACATCTAGTTTTGACAAAAAGCATATGGTTGAGGCTTTACAATGTCTCTGCTTGGAAACATTTTCTTTCCAATCCCTTACTTGAAAAAAATATCTCTAGGTAGGTAAATTATTTAAATGTTGCTTCTTCTTATACTCAGTATATTTTTCTATTTCACTTCATATTCACATTTCAAATGTTCTTTAGAGTTTAGCATATAAACTATGTTTTTGTGGGATTTTTGACCAATAAATTAGTTCACTCATTTTTTTTTTTATAAAACTTGAATGTAGGTCAAGACTAAAGCTGCACACACTGATGTAGTATTCAGACTGTGGCATTTATTTTGGAGCTTAGATGATTAAGAACACCTTGGAAATTATGGATGAAAAGATGTGTATAACAGCATTAGCCCCTAGCTGGCTTGATGGAAGCAGATTTGCAAGAATAAAGGTTATAATGCAGCTGCTATAGTTTTCCTCGGGGCTGAAAAGGATGCTCAAATTTGAGTTCTCACAGTGGTAATTGTGTCTCTAAACAATTTAGAAGAAAACAATATTCTCTTAATTGTGATCATTATAATTTAAACTTCCAGATTTTGTGTATGTGTTTGTGTGTCTGTGTGTGTTTCTGTACAAGAATTGAAGTGAATCCACTGATGCATGCATGCACTATTAGAAGACAATGCCTGGTTGGAGGGATGGGCCACTGGGGACATGATCTAGAAGGCTGTCTTCTTGTTCCTAATTTCTCCCTTGCTTTTCTGCTTCCTGGATACGGTTTGAGCACCCTTCCCTTCCCATAATTCTTCTCTCATGCCATCTTGACTTGGAGACAACCAGCCATTAACCACCCTCTGAAAACCATGAGCCAAAACAAACCTCTTCTCCTTTCAAGTGCAAGTGTTGGGTACTTTGTCTCAGTGATGGGAAAGTGACCAATACAGAAAAGTGCTTATGATCATGTGATTCAGGATCCTTTAGAAATGGTGTTTAGGAAGAGTTCAAAAAGGTTTGGAGAGGTAGCTAATGAAAACTTAGGACATCACAAGCACAGCGTGGTGGATAATCTGACTGGAGCTTAGAAAACCAGAATGCCGATAAAAATGCAGACAGTGAAGGTCAGGATCATGAGGGTTTAGATGGGAGCAAGGACTCATGGGAAGCCAAAGCAGAAGTCATGCATGTTTCATCCTAGAAAATGTTTTCTTCTATATTTCACTGAAGTCCTAAGACTTTGTTTGAGCCTTAATTTGAAGGTGTGAACTAATTAACTTGGGAGAAAAAAATTAAAGCAGCCCGACATTCAGGTTGAGTCAGGTGCTCCTTTCTGCTTGTACCCAGATCTAGAACAAATCAAGAGTGAAAAATAAAGAAAAAATTAAAAATATGTAGTTGGCCAGAAAAAAAAGCACATTTAGAATTATGGCTAGGGAGAATATAGTTTCTGGAAAGATAAGCATGAAAAAGAACCCAACTACTTGTGCCAGGACAATTAAAAATATCTTTAGGGCATCTCAGAAATTAGATTTCACCCTTTGAAGGCTCAGGGGTATAAGAAGGTAATGTGTTTTTGAAAACTTTGCTTCTACATGTGGGCCATGGGGCATCCTGCTCCTTAAGGACTGTGTAGGAAGCATATTCCCAGTTCAGCCATCCAATCACTCAAGGGCAACTGTAGCCATGGTCCAAGAGGGACAGGATATTACTCTTCAAGCTGATGCAGACCTTGGCGCGATCTATGTGGTTTTGGTTTTCCACTTATGCAGAATGTTGTGGTTTGGATCTGAAGTGTCCCCCCAAAACTTCCTGTACCTGTGGATTCTGTGTATGGTTGGCAGGTGAGGCCTGGCTGCAAGGGGCAGATGCAAGGGGCTTGACCCGGAGGGATGGAGGGTAATTTCCATTGTTCATGGCTTGATTCTGCCATGCCATGTAGATCTCTGTCTCCAGCTCTAGCTCTGTCTCCCCACCCGAGTCCAGACCCAGCCCTGCCCTGTGATTCCAACATTTCCCAGCCACCCACCCGTGAATGTACTGTGACCTTCTGAAACTGTGAGCTAAAATAAATCTTTTCTCCCTAAAGTTGCAGATGCCAGGTATCCTGTCCCAGTAACCAAAAAAGTACCTAAGATGCAGAATATAAGAGTTGCAGGGTATCTTGGTTATTTTCTCATCACTGGGACAGAATAACAGATAGCCACAATTTACAGAAGGAAAGATTTATCTTAGCTCACAGCTTCAGAGGATCTTACAGAGTCCACTCACAGTAAAGTCACATGGCAGAACTTAGAGATCTGCTTGAGGCATTGCAGATAGAAACAAAGTGAAGCAGGAGGGAGCTGATGCCTGGGGACTCAGGGAGGCCGGAGCTTTCCCACGAAGAAGCTGTAGTGATGGTTCTTCGTCCTTCCTTTTTCTTAACTCAAGCTGCCAGTTGGGCCTCTGCACTCCAGTGGGTGGTGGCCCTTCTTCACTCCCATAAGTTAACAACATACGCCTGAAAGTTCTGCCCTGAGCCATCCCTGGCCTCAACAATTTGGCACAATCCCTCCAGATCAAATCCCAAGCATTTCCCCTTCCATCCAGACCTAACTCCCAACAGTACACAGTTCCTCATACATGAGGCTTTTTTGGAGGGCATGCCAGATCCAAACCATAGCGTAGGGTTACGGGCGTTTCTACCAAGATTTCAGAGGAACTTCTTGGAGATCAGGCATGTAGCCCCAAAGAGGTCAGTACCTGAAGCTGTTTGCAATAAAACCAAAGGTTCAGTGAGAATCCAGAAAGTTGGATACTGGGAATATGGAAGCCAAAGGAAGCTGCAGGAAACCATAGAACCGTCCCCACATACTGGGTGGCTGCAAGCAGTGACACCATAGAGGCAGGGCTATCCACACTGGTGGAGCACAGGCCTCTCTACTACATTCCCTGGAACTGCACTAGCAGCTGTAGCTGTTTAATGTTTTCCCTGTCAATTTTCAGGCTTCCTTTGGGTAGATTCATCATCATCATCATCTCTCTCTCTCTCTCTCTCTCTCTCTCTCTCTCTCTCTCTGGGAATGAAAATGTTTACTCTGTGCTATTGTATTTTGAAAGTGTTAACTTTATTTTTACATGGGCTCACACTAAGGGTTTGCGTTGAGTCTCAGAAGAGAGTCTAACTTGGACTTTTACATATTATTCGAACTGTGAGCCTTTAGTGATTCAGATATGGGCTAGATGCATTTTTTCATAAGGAGGTTAAATAAACCATTTGAAGGTCAGGAGTGGAATGTTGTGATTTATATTTATGAGGTTTTCCAAGTCTCACGTGTTCTCAGGTGAGGCTTTGGGATATGACTGGATCATGGAGGTGCTTTACTTGGTTATGGATTAATCCAATAACTATTTCATATGCCTTTAAAAGGTGGAGCCTGGTTAGAGGAGTATGTCACTGGGAATATGACATTGAAGGGTGTACTCCTGTCTCTAGCTCTGTCTTCCTCTCTCTGCTTCCAGAATCCCACCGGTGAACAGCTTTCCTCCAGCAGGCACTTACTTATTCATGCCATTTTTTTGACTGGGTCACATCAACCATCAACTAAATCTCTGAGAACCATGAGCCAAAATTAGTCTCTTCTCTGTTGAGTATTTTGTCCCAGACAGTTGACATCATTGTTGAAGATAGAACCTGAGTATTTGAGCATCTAGGTTATTACCTTTGTAACCAACTCAGAATGATGACACATTACTCAAGTGAGAATGAGCCATTTCAGTGTTGATGCATGTGAGAGTATGTGTATGTGCATATGTATAAAGAAAGTGTGTAAGGATGTGAGTGTTAGTTGGACTAATCTGAGCACTTGACACTTGCAATGACATTTTAAGGAAATGTCTACTACAAAATTTTAATATGCAAATACTAATAGCTCAGTTCAATTTCGTTAAACGTTGGCTCAAACATGCAAGCGGGGACTGTAAACATTTACATATGTATGGTTTCTCATTCTGTAGAAATGACCATTTAAAAATATAAAAAATTCTTAGTATCATAAAAGGTAAAAATTATGAGATTATTATCTATAAATGTGCATATATATAATATTGGCACTGATAAATGTAGTGAATTCTAAAAGAATCTTTGAAATAAGAAAATAATAATAAACACAAAAAAATTGCAAGCCATTTTTGTTCTTTAACCCAGAAGTTAGTATACTCTTTCTCATCCTGCTTTCCAAGTTTTGAGTTAAACAAAAATATCTAAATGAAGACATTAAAATTATATTTATTCCATAAACTTTTTATAAACCTAAGTTTTAAAAATTAAAATAGGCATACTATAGAATGCAATATGA
The DNA here is from genome assembly GCA_004027205.1 of Ctenodactylus gundi. Taxonomy (NCBI): domain Eukaryota; kingdom Metazoa; phylum Chordata; class Mammalia; order Rodentia; family Ctenodactylidae; genus Ctenodactylus; species Ctenodactylus gundi. The sequence continues at coordinate 17,483 of PVKB01004032.1, forward strand.
GTCAAAATGTTTGCATGCATCCTCAATGTATTATGAACTTTTTATTGTCCACCGAAGTCTGTTTTCTCCCTTTTCTGGACATAGAGGATATTAGAGCTCCAGCAACAGGTATTGTCATTCTCCTTTGCAGCTGCCAGTAATCTTGTAACTCTAAGCTCCATTTAAAAATATGAGCTGGAGCTATATGGGGACATTCCATATCATTTGCTTAAAAAATTTTTTTTGCCTTGAAGTTTCTTATGTTCTTTCTGCTTCATCAGACTGCAGAGAATAGAGGAAGAAAGAATAAGAAAATGGCAGAGAATGACTCCACCTGCCTATCTCTGAAGAGAGAATGCCTTATGTTCTAACAATGCCACAGAAAATTTGATAGTTTGTTTCATTAGCTTAAGTTGTCCATAACTGTGTGTGTGCATTTATATTCATGTAATAATTGTCACTGTTTCCTCTTCTAGTTAGAATTTCCCATATTTAAATCTATGCTTTGACTTCTATTTTACTCTGGGTCTCCTGAGGAAGATGAAGACATCGTTATTAGTGATTCTGAAAGAACCTCTTGACTCACAGTGCATCTAAGCCTTGCCTAATTTCAGTATGAAATTAGCTCCTACATAACATTCTACATGGGGAATGTCTGTTAATCATGGAGGTCATCAAAGTACTTACTTATTTAAAACTAGAAAAACAGAGGATTTCATAACTTCAGAAGTTTTTCATCCATTTGGAGGGCAAAACCATGGTTAAAATATTCTTTCTTTGGTAAAATTTGATGACTTATGTGGCTTATGTGTTTTCTTGTGAGTATATCACCATTTAAGGTCTTACTACCACTCTTACCCTGGCCTTTTTTTTTTTTTTTTTTTTTTTTTTTTTTTTTTTTTTTTTTTTTTTTTTTTTTTTGCTACCTTTCCTATCTGTAATTCCTCTCAACCACCTCTTGGAGCATAGGATCATATTTGGAAATAATATTTGTTTAGCTTTGAATGCCCAATAGAATAACAAATGGGGGCTTTAAAATGTTTTTTTTTTTTTGAGCGTTTTGTGCACACACTTTCCTTGTCAAAGTGATAAGGGCTTTCCCGCTGTCCTCTTATCCCTCCCCCTACCCTCCATTCCCTCCCTCCACTCCCCCCCATCCCCCTCTTTCATTTTGTCTTTCCTTTAAAGTTCCATGAGATAGTTGTGGTCTGGGTCTCTCATATCAGAGAGACCATCCAATGTTTCACCTTCTGCTTCTGACTCACTTCACTAAGCATGTGCACAAAATGCTCAACTCCACTGTAAACCTTAAATTCTGCACTTGTACATATCAATAAAATGGGGAGAAAAAAGAATATTATTAAAACTGCTAAATAATGTGAAAAATGTCTTTTTGGAGTTATATACAAGTAAAATTAACAAATAATTCGCCTCCAGATGAGTTTTCAAGATTTTTAATTCTATTATCCTTAAGGTTTCCTTTGAATACTGAGAGTGAAGACTCTGATATTTAGAAGTTAAATCATGTACCCATTTCACAAACGCATAAGTAGCAAAGTCAGGACTGAAACTTAAGTTTTTTTTTTTTTTTAAATCTCAAGCTAGCATTCTTTCCATACTCCTAATGGCTTTAAAGTTTCTCCCTGTTCCTACCTCTTTCTAGCATTTCCCCCCAAATATGGCCTCATGCTAAATTGTAATACAGGAATAGAACTAGAGCTCAGGGCTGCATGGGAGACACTGGCATGAAGCTGTGCTTCCGCATCCTCCCGCACTCTCCTCTGTGTCAGCCTGAAGCATCTCCATAGGAGCCAGGTGACTATCTAACTAGAATATGTTCAAGCTCCCTGCAAAATAGCAGTCTGCCTTTCAAAATGAAAGGAACAAAAATTAACGGCCATGTACTTATTAATTGCCAGATGTTGTGCATAATTTAAATCATGTCATTCTGAGTAAAAACTATATTCTCTAATGCTGAAATCCTTGAATGCTTAAATTCCACCCTGCCAATCTCTTGCCTGTACATATCATTCTAAGCAGCTGAATACCCAAGTAGTTCTAGGCTGATTGGATTCCGATGTAGTTTAAAACAGCATCAAGAGCCTGATAGTTGGTAAATGAATAGACAAATTAATTCTGCACTGTTTTGCTTGTCAATCCCTTATACCCCTCTGAACGCGGGACTTGATAATTCAGGTCTATGTGGCATTTTCTTTGTTTTTTTTTTTTTTCTAATCTGTGTGTCCACGTAAAGACAGGAAACTAATAATGGCGTCAAAGTCCCTGAACCGATGCACCTGTCAGCGGAATGGAATGAATGGGAGTTTGGAAGAACAGCTTGCTTGAGATGAGAGTATGTGGAATATTTAGAAAGGGTGTGCTCTTCCTCTTTCTTCTGTGAAAATGTGATTCAAGACCATCAGATGTCTTCAATCATGAGAGCTCTAGTTTCTTTTCCCATGGGCCAGGGTAGTCGGGTTTTAAAGTAGGTGCAGATTCGCCCTGTGCTCTCACCGGTCAGGAAAGGCAAGAGTCTTCACTGATTGCGCTTTGCTGTCCTGCCATCCCGCGCTGGGGCACAGTGAGCAGAACCCTGCGTTTCCACGTCCATCGTTCAGGTAAAAGAACCCCCTCCATGCTCTCAAGACAGCAAACGGGATTGTTAAAGGTACATGGAATCTCTTAATAGAAATAATCTGAATGCTACCAGTCAGCCTTCACCAATGAAGGAGTTTGTTCAGTTCAGCCACCTTTTTCCCATGAGAATACACATGGATTCGAAACTTCCTGTCGTGCTCACATTGAGACTGGGTATGACCTGATTAACGGACAATCAGTCTGTGATATGACTGGGCGGTCCCTGAAGCTCTTCGCAAAATCACTTACATTAAAAAAAAAAAGTTCTTTAGATAACTCATAGGCAGCTGTGTTTGCATCGAAGGTTTTGGAATAGAGGAACACCGAGAAATTCTGGGGGAAAAAGAGAAAGAGAAAAAAATACCTGTGAAACACCTGGTTTTTGGCAGATTTTTCTCTCACCAGAGGAGGCAGATTTCAATGCCATCTGTTAGGCAGCCACGTTCCGCTCGTCCTTCTCCCGAGTACAAGCCCCTGCGGGCTGCGCAGGATCGGGCTGGCAGCAGATTGTAGCGGACCCCAGCCTGGACACCACCCTGGGCTCGTAGCTCTGCAGCCTGCCCGGCGTAGGTTATCCCTCCGATGTGAGTCTGTCTGGAGTCTCTCCTTGTGACCTTCCAACATGGTACTTAAAGTAGCAATTAGAATGGCTCTCTTAAGCCCAGCAACCAGGCTGTTTTACACTGTTTAAATAGTCGAATTGTTTTGACAATTTGATTGTTAGCTGTACCCAGTTAAAATAGTTTAAAGAAACCAGCATTCTTCCTAAACCCCTGTGTATCTCCGCCTTTTCTCTTTCACCAGTCACAGAAAACCAGCTGCGTTTTGGCTCGTTGTACATGTGACTATTTCTGTGTCCTAAACGTTCATGTTGGTCATTCCTAGCTGCGGTTGGCTTACAACCTAAAGTAGCCCATTACGTGAATGGTCTTCTCTTGATTGCTAATATCCACATTTTTAAGAGTGAAATTTCATGTGGAAGAAAGACGCATCCCAGAACGTATTAAATTTGCCTTTTATGTGATCCTGAAGGAGGCTGCTTTGCACTTTCCTGAACTAGTGTCTGACTGCCTTTGTCCGTCTTCCGTTAGTGTAACCTCTCTGTGTTGTGTGTTCTTCTGACCGTCCTATTTTTCATTTTCAACTTTTTCTTTTCCACTGATCTTCAGGAAGGACAGGTGCTTTGTTGCAAATCTAATCCACAAAGTATAAACAATGGCTGCATATTTTACAGACATTCCAGGCGGTATGTAGAAGATTATACCACACAGCATAGAACGTTAAAACATCTCCATCAGCAGGGCCTCCTGGCACAGGCCTGTGATCTGCATCTGGGAGGCTGAGGCAAAAGAATCACAAGCTCAAGCCCAGCCTGGGCAATTTAGCAGTTTAGCTAACTCCGTCTCAAAATCAAAATAAAAATGGGCAGAGTATGCAGCTCAATGTGACAGCGGTGGGCTCAACCCCATATATCACACACACACACACACACACACACACACACACACACACACACACACACACACACAGATAGCCCTGTTAGACACTCCTGCTTTGCCCAAAGCCTTACTTCTCTAAGTTTATATGGGGTCTGCTTTTGCATTCTAGCTCTCCATCTTATACAAACATCTAATAGATATAAATTATCCGTATGTCGCCCCCCTTTGGTTCCTCACATCTTCTATCTCTTCACCCATTTTCTCCCACGAAGCAATGACACCTGCAATTATTGAGACCCTATTCTCCTGGAAAGTGGTGGGGATTATTTAAAAAAATAAGCTAGCTTTTTTTTTTTTCTGTTGCGCTGACATGCCTTCTAGAAAATTCAGACAGAAATACAGCTTGTCTAAGGGAGTGAAATTGGCACAAACTGTGACAGGATGGGCCCTGAGCTGCACAAAATTCATACTTTCAAGAGATAAATCCTAGCTACGTTCTCTGCATTGGAGTAGCTTATCCCCACAAACCATTTTTAAAGGAATTTTAGCACATTTACATATCATTTACAAAGCAATTTAAAAGAAGACGAGCAACAATAACCTGACATTTCTTTGTAAGTTTCCTGTGATTAATAGCAGTTGATGCAACGTTTTTAAGATTTATTAATATTTCAGTTTCATGATGTCTCCATGTACATTTTTACATGTGCATTCTAAAAGTTGCTCTAGAAGAGTATGCTGATGGATCCAATCATGAATCGTGTAAATCGAAGTTGCCACGTGGGAAACACAAGTTCAGATTGATTGTTTTTAACTTGAAGTGCCAAGAATTCTAATTCCAATTACTTGGCAGTTTTCAAAGAAAAAGGGGGATACTTAGCTTATTATTCATGTTGTTCACGGTAGGCAAGAGAAGAGGAGAGCTTTGTTCGTGTTGATATTTTTTGGGTAGCAGCTGCCATGTATAATAAGGTGTATAGTAAGGTATTTCCTCATCTCTTTACGGATGCTCCTGCCAGATCTCCTTTAGCTTCAGACACGATACACAGCAAGACTCACCTTCATGTCCTTTCTATTTTGTCCCCTGAGTTCGGGATCAAAGCATTCCTGCTATTAATTTTTTAACCCACATTGTCAGTACATTTTATTATAATAATGTTCAAAATAACTTTTAAATTTTTGATTGCACAGATTGTCATTTATTGAAAATAGAATTGCTTACTAAATGCGGTAGAATGAAATGCAATGAATTATGTTTTCCTACCTATCTTGTTTTTGGAAGGGAGGAGTTGTTGGTTCTGAGAGTCTCACCATGTAATCCAGGCTGGCCCTGATCTCATCATGTAGCCCCAAAGTTGGCCTTAAACTCCCCAGAATCCTCCTGTCTCAGCCTCCTTAGAGGTGGAATTACTGACACGTTTCACAAAACTTGGCCAACCTGTCTGTTTTAATCATCACTTTGGACAGGGTGATTGGTCCTGATCTGTCCCACCTGGGTGTTTGTTGGATTAACATTGGCAAAGGAATCAGCTCTTGTTTTTTGATATATAGGTGTTAATAATTAATACTTACTGAATGAAAATTTACACTTACGCAAAAAGCGAGGCTGGGAGGATTTCAGATAGTGTATAAAATAATTTTATTGCATAAGATTATTTCTGTAAGAGGATTTGGGTCTTTTCTCTGAGTAAGTCCAAGGAGACTTTAGTTTATTTGTTCATTTCCTCAATTATTTTGTATTTTCAATATGCCACTTTCACAAACGATGGCCTGACTCTTTCAAGCAAGAGATGTATACAAAATATCCTCAGCTTAAATTTCCTTCTTAGACTAGAAGGCAAGACCTCCATTACCACGACGAACATGATACTTGAACATGGAATGTAACAAATCATTGTTGAGAGAATTTTTTAAAACTTGTCCAGTTTTTATAGATTGAAAGTCTTGTTTTTATTTAAATCCTCATTTTAGCCACATCACTTCATAGCTCCAGTGCAATCTTGATAGAATTTTTAATCAAAATTGTGAGCCTGGTGCTAAAATATGTTTGAAAATAGAATCAATCGAAAACAGCAAATGTTTTTAAAAGCACAGCATTGCAAGACTTGAAAAACAACTATTAGGATAGGGTAAGAGCAGACAGACAGATAATGGGCAGGCTAGGACCTCGAGAAACAGGCCTAGGTGTATGTAGCTATTTTCCACAATGGAGAAATCAAAAGTCATGGGGAATAAAAACTCATGTTAGTAGAAATAATTGAAAATTGGGCAGGAGATTTAGAAATAGGTGAGAATCAGGCAGGGGAAAAGAGATGAGGGTCTCAATCTCTCCATTACCATTCACAAAAATTTAACTCGTATCGAATCTTACCCCATTTATTGTGGAATTTTCCTTGGTCTTCTGATCACCTAGCTCTGATTTCTTTTCGTGGTTGTAAATTGACACTCATACTCCCTTCTCCATCTATTCTGGGCTCTCCACACATTTTCTCTCTCTTTTTTTTTTTTTTAATTTAGCCTCCTCTATAGCTATGCCTCTTGTTGTACTAACTTTGCAAACTCCATTTCTTTAAATTAATTTGTGTCACTTAGCTCCTCTCACTGTTCTGTCATCTGTATGGCTTGTGGCCAGCCTAACTCTGCGACGCATCTCCCTGGCCTCCCCTCAACCCCATTAGCTGTTTTTAAAAATCACCATTCTCCACTCTTAGTATTTTCTGTCTTTGTCTAATAAACATTGTCTATCACAGTCAGCTTTTGGATTATCTGGTCTTACGCAGAACCTGTATGACCTATTTTCACAAACCTAACTTCCCAAGTTCGTCTGACCCTTCTTTTCCATCTACAGTAACAATGTAAGCATTTGCAAGCTATTTCCTGTGGGCACACACTTCAAGTCTCCTGAGAACTACGTAGCAAAGTCTTTCCCAGGTACAATTTTCCTTCCATTTTTGCCCGGGTGTAACTTGCTTCCTATTACTTTCCATTGATCCAGCACCCTCCTTCCTGTTCATCCAGTCTCGTTGCGCACGTCTTGGGTTAGGACAACATATTTTCGCTACATCCTGCTGCTCCTTGAGGGTATAAGTGCTGCACACATTTTCTCTTAATATTCAGGCATTTTCTTGGATCATCTTTGTTATAAATTAATTATAGATCTAGTGACAGTCAGGACAAATAGAGGAAGATTGGGACAACAAGCTTTTGTCAACAGGCAGACGATATTGTATTATCTTGAGGGAAGAGTGGAGCACTAGTCTTTGACAAGAGAGGATAGAACATTTCTCCGTGTTGAAAGGGCTAAGGGGCCTCTGAGGCCTCAACATTTTCAAGTGTGTCAACCCAGCTCGTTCCATTTTGTGCCCTAGGGTCTTGTTGTTTTTCACTCGTGGCTCTAAACTTAGTGTAACAGATGTAATGACAATGAAATTTTTACATTTTCTGAGTCTCTACTGCTCTGATGAACTACATGGCCATTGTATATGTCGTGTGTTTTTTTCTATTTTCTACTTGAAGGGAATTGGGGTCTGGTTGAACGTTAACAGTAAGTAACATGAGGCAGACTGCCCTCAGAAGGAGTAGTGGTCTCACACCTTGGCTTGCTGACAGCTCTCACTAATTCAAAAATTTTTTGATTTTTTGTCTTCCCACTCAGATATGTGATCACTCAAATATCTAGAAGTGAAACTTACTACATATGTTTCTATATAGAAAACTATCAATGTAATACTGATTGAAAAACAGGATGCTGTAATATATGCCAGATACTAGAATAGAGACTTTCAAAAGAAGACATGCAAATAGCCAGAATCAAACAAACAAACAAACAAACAAACAAACAAAAAATGTAGCTCTGCTTGGTGGCACAGGCCTATAATCCAGCACTCTGAAAGACAGAGGCAGCAAGATTGAAGTTTAAGCCCATCCTGAATAAGTTAGCAGAGCCCTGTCTTAAAATCAAAGCTAGAGAAATGAAAGTATACCAGGGTGTATAGCCCAGTGCAAAGACCATAGATGCTACTCCCAATAACACACACTACCCTTCCACCCACACAGGTCCACATGAACAGGTGTGTACACACACGCACGCACGCACACACACACACACACGCACACAAAGAAAAAGAAAACAGTATTCATTGAGGGATATTGGAAGGTGCTTTGGGGGATACTTACATTGTTACAGTTTTAATATCCTGAAGATTTTTTTAGTAATAATTCATTGAACTCTACATTTTATGAGCTTTTGTGGATATTTTATACTTCATAATAAAAGGTACAAAAAAAGAAAGATGCATGATATGATAAAGGGTTAATAACAATTTAGTTGAAGGAGACTGTGACGGTCTCAGGAACGTGGCTACCGAAGTTCGCAAGCGGGAGTGCGTCACAGGCTCACGTGGCATATTGGGCTGCGATGCACTAGCGCTCAATGGAGATGCAAGGAGCATCGGGGAAGACAAAGATGGATTCTCCTTCCCTGCCCAGTGTCTGTCTAGCAGCCTTAACTGGCAAAACCTATGCCAGGTGGCAAAGGAAAGACTCCAGTTGCTCTCAGTAGTAATACATACTGAAGATCCCTTCACCATGTCTTTTCATGGCTTGACAGCTCATTTTTTTCAGCACTAATTATTGTTCTGCTATGTACTACAGTTAGTTTATTCATTTCCTTACTGAAGGACATCTTGGTTGCTTCAAAGTTTGGGTAATTATGAAAAAAAAAAGCTGCTGCAGAGATCTGTTTGCAGGGTTTTTTATGGACAGAAATTTTGGACTACATTTCACAGATAACAAGGAATGAAATTGGTGGATTATATTCCAAAAATGTAGTTTGTAAGAGAACACCAAACTGTTTTCCAAAGTGGCTATCCCGTTTCACATTTTAACCCAAAATAACAGAGACGACCCATTATTCGGAATCCTCACCCGAGTTTAACGTTGACAATGTTTTGTCATTAGGCCAGTCTAGGAGTTGTGGAGATCTATCCATTGTTGTTTTTTAATTTGCACTTTCTGATAACATTTGATATGAAATATATTATCGTATGTTGCCAACTCTATGTCTTTTTTTGGGGAAAATCTATTTAAGTCTTTGGCCTATGTTTGAGTTCGGTTATTTAATTTCTTATTATTGAACTTGATGTCCTTTTTGTGTACTTCATTTAGAAATCTTTTCTCCAATGTCTTCTAGATACTTTTTCTTTAGTTTGTGGCTTGTCTTCTCATTTGTTTTTTATAATATCATTCAGGGAGCAGAATATTTTAATTTTAATGAAGTCCAACTTAGTAATTATTTCTTTCATGTATAATGTCTTTGGTTTTGCACCAAAACCAACTCTTTTTAAGATTTTCTCCCAGGGTATCTGCTAAGTGGTTAGAAATTTCACATTTTTCTATTTAGGTCTTTTATCTATCTTAAGCTAATTTTTGTGACAAATGTAAGGTTTATATCTAGATTTTGTCTCGTCTAGATATCCAGTGATGCCTGTGTGAATTTGTTAAAAAAAAAACAAAACAATTCTGTGTTACAAGATATTGCCTCTACTCCATTGCCAAAGACTACTTGACCATTTTTATGTGGCGCCATTTCTGGGCTGGTTTTTTTCCTCTCTTATTGTTATAATTGCTTATTCTTTCATTAATACAAGACTATCTTTATTATTGAGGATAACGAGTATTTCCCAATGGTGCTCTGTGTTTCCCGTTTCGGAATTCGAGCAAGGCATGATATTTTGTTAGAGTACAAGCTCAAGGCTGCTTTCTGCTTTCTCACCTGGCTGACAAGAATAACAGCCAGACTGTCAGCAACCACAACAGTTAATCTAACCTAACTCTGTGCCAGATATGGAAGAGTTTAGGAGTTTAAATTATGTGCTCTTTATTTTGTAAATAATGTTTTATTGCACAAAGCTTCCCATTGTTTATAGCTCTTTTGTATTACAGAGGTAGAGGATGTGTGAGAGAGATCATATGCTCCACAAACAATAATATACTGGCTATTAATATATGGCCCCTTACATTAATTGAAAATAGTTTGCTAACCCCTGTCTTGGCTCCATGATCCAAGGTGTCAGCTTCTGCTGTAAGTTATCTCCTACTGCATCTGAAATTTTGGAGTGGATGTCATAAGGACAAGGGAATTTCCCATGTCTTATGTAACAAGGAGATTGTGGGGGTCCACGCTTCACCCCAATTTTCCCAGTAAAGTTTTCTTAAAGATCTTAATTATTCTTACAGTACCTCTAACTCTTTAAATTTGAAAAGTTTCATTAAATTAAGTTCTCATTTCTAAAATAAAATGAGAACAAATGTAGTTGAATGATCTAGGCTTCCTATTTTTCTCCAGGTCCTGGAAATTAAAATGTAGTTTAGAATTCCAAGTAACACCAAAGCTAAATTTCACCTACTATGTATATAATTTCTTTATAAACGCTGTGATGTATACTTTAAGAACTTGAGCTATAGCTGAGCTGGTCTTCTGTGTTCTAATGGACACATATAGACACACACACACACACACACACACACACACACACACACGGATATGTCCAGTAAGTATTTTATGCATAGTTATCACTAATTGCATCTTATATTAGAATCCAGCTTTTTAAAAATCCTACCGGAGCCTGTTGATGTCCCTCTAGGTACACACCCTGCAGCAAATTCTTCAGAATGAGAGCTTTAGTTACTGGGTTATAATGTAAGGAAGAATATATGTCGCCTGCTGTGTTACTCTCTGTTTTGTGTCATTCAAAGAAATAACATGCATTTTGCATAGATTTTAAAATCTTTTTTCAGCTATTTTTATTTGCCTAATTTATCAGTCTATATATCTTATGATTTCTAGAATTTAAACAAATAACAAAGGAAATAGGACAAATAGACACCATGCTATACTTGAGTTGTCTTCCCCTCCTATTTTATTGTTTATTTTTTCTAGCATTGAGTTCACTATGTCAGGAAGACTCTCATGTTTGCGGCATGATGACCATAGACTCACTCTCTGTCTTAATTGCTCAATCTGCTCAGCTTTCATTTTCCAGGGAATTCTCAAGGCATGACCACAGTTTGATGACACCATTGCCACCTGGAGGTCATAGAGCATGTTTCCAAGACAAATATTGACAATGTGAGTTGCATAAGTATATTGTTGAGTACAGCTTTTCTGTTTTTCTGTCACTTGACCGGCTGGCTTTGTGACTGTTTCTGAGGATAATGAAGGATGTACTCGGAGAACATGTCAAATCATGCTTTTGGTTTCAGGAAAAATAAGCATTAGACTCACTCTTTGTACCTAAAATCAGTACAATAGACAAGTAAGGACTGTACAAGAGCAGAGGCACGAAAAAAACACAAAACAGATCAGAACCTGTATTTGCCACTTTTCCATCATAGGTAAAAAGTAACAGCTTCACAGAGAAGATTGGTGGATACTCACTAGGTATGTGGCTTACATGTTGATGTGTCCATTTGCCAACAGAAAATAGAAGAAGACATACAGTGAATTTTGAATGTGATGAGCGTATATATTTTGAGTGGATTTTATTAACATTTTAGAATTGGTTCTGTCTCTAAATTAGAGCGTCTGGTAAAAGTAGTAATTCTAAAAAAGAAATAGAGAGATTATGAAAGAAAAAAATCTATTTTTTGTTCACATCTCTGGATATACAATAAAAGGAAATTAAAAACCCTATATTTTCTGGTTCTTCCTTTCAGATATTTCATACAATGTTGTCTCCAAAACTTTGTCAAGTCTCACTGGGTCAAATTTAGGCTAACCCTCCTACTTGAGGACATCATTTTGTCTAACCATCGTTCACTTGGTTATTATGAAATTATCTAGCCTCTGTGTGGATCACAGTAGTTTGTGCCTTGGATTTTCATCGACTTTAGAAAGAAGATGCAAGTATGGTGGGAAAAACACACAAAGATCCCAAAAATAATATTTTAAAATCTAGATTTCTTAGAAAGCTGAGAATAGAAATCTCATTTGGTGCTCTACTGGGCATGTTCCCAAAAGAAATAAAGTCAACATACCAGAAAGACACATGCGCATCCTTGTTTATAACAGCATAATTCATAATAGTCAAATTCCGAAAAGAACCTCCCTGCCCATCAATAGAGGAAGTATGAAAGAAAACATGGTACCTATACACAGTTGAATACTATTCGGCCTTAAGGACAGATATGGAACTTTTGTGTGAAAATGGGGTCACTTTGAGTCAACAATGCTCAGCGAAATGGACCAAACACAAAAGACCGGCTGTAAACGGGTGTCCCTCTTATGAAGTTCAAAAAATAATGGGATAAAAAGGCCCCATTATGGGAGACAGGATAGAAAAAAGGGCAATGGACTGCTAAGAAAGAGAGACATCTTTGAAAATGGAGTGGTGGGGAGGTGTAAGTCAAGAGCAATAAGGAAGGAAATATAGGCTAAAATTCGTGTAGAAAGTCACTGCTTCCCCATACCACGTGTCTCTAAAGTATTATAGAATTTGGAATATATATAAATTCTTAATAGTTACAACACTTCTACAATGCACTATAATCTTTCCAAATGTTGGGTAAAGTATTAGGCAAAACATACAAAAGTGTCTTTTTTGGTTTATATTCTGTAAGGGCTATAAAAATAAAATGATAAAAATATATGCTTTAAAAATAAAAACTTTTCTTGTCAATATTAAAACTATTTTGAGGACTCAACCTATTTCTTATCAACTTAAAAAACAATGCTATGTGCTTTCTAACATGTAATAGCTAGCATTGCATGTCAGGCATAGTAGTTTTTGACTTTATTCTAAGAACTTTAAGTAAAATAGGAACTTCATATATTTTAAGGGCTCTTCATTACAGCCATAGAAAGATAAAATTGCATTCATATTTTATAGGTAAGTAAGTGGACACTGAATAGTGTTTGATTAACTAGTTGGAGGTCAGAAAAAAGTTATTACTAACTTAAATGAATAGGCATGCAGAAAAGGTGGGATTTGGCAATGAAGAATTTGTCTATAAAAAATATTGAACTAAACACGTAGTTTCACTCTTTGTGTTCATCATTAAAAATATCATCCCATCTTATATTATGGTACCAATACTTCTAATGTGCACTTTTATGGATAGTCAATGGAAAATTTCTAGCTACTGTGGAGTATAAGGAAAAGTATGAGTTCTCTAAAACCTCCCTTTAATTCTGGCTTGAAGCACACTGTTCCTTTTTGTTCACCTGGTTATTGCAACTCATAGTCAGAGTAATTAGCAAATGCTAAACACGTGGATAAAGACATCATCAGTGTGTCATCATCCTAACCTTTGGGGGTTTTAGAACAGAATACAAAAATAAACAATTTAAAAGAAGATGCTTGGTACTTGTTCTCAAGTTTCTTGCAAATTATTAAGAATATGAAATGCACAAAAAGATGAAAGTGTGTGGGAACTAGCAGAGACCCTATATAAAATGAAAACTCTTAATACATTTAAAAGATAAATTTATTATTTATTTTAAAGAAATTATTAGAGAATTATAAACTGAACCGCTGTAGTGGGGCATTTCTTGGTCTTTCACTGTCTCGAGTCGATGCGCTTAGTTCTTTTAGACAACCATGGCACTGTTGCTTGCTAACTGAATTTGCTGTTGAGTTTCTCTCACTTTCCATCAGCAGATAATTTGAAAATCTCTACAAGAAACCAAGTCGTTGAGGGGCTGGAGGAAAGGCTGAGCATTCAAAGCACTTACCTAGAAAGTGCTAGGTCAAGTGCTCAGTAGCCAAGTTTGGTTCCCCACGTAACAAAAGCGGTATGTGGTGGTGCAGCCCTGTTATCCCAGCACTCAGGAGGCCGAGGCAGGAAGATTGTTTGGTGTGAAGCCAAGGCCAGCTGGGCTCCATAGTGAGTTAGAGAGTTTAGGACCAGCCTGGGCTACAGAGCAGGACCCTATCTCCAAAAAGAAGAAAGAAAGAAAGAATGAATGAAAGAAAGAAAGAAAGAAAGGAAGGAAGGAAGGAAGGAAGGAAGGAAGGAAAGAAGGAAGGAAGGAAGGAAAAGAACTCCTTGAAATACTGAAATAAGTTATTTTTTAAAATCTTGTGTTAAAATAGCAGTCATTCATTCATCTGTTGATTTTTCAAGATCTGTAAAAATTCCACAATGTTCTATAATAAAGGTAGGATAATAAAATCATACTGTCAAGCAATATATGCCACACTGAAGCATGCAAAAGGAATGGATGGCATGCTGGAGTTCTAAAAGGAAGACTCTCTTAGGGTAGTATTCGAGAGAAACCTAAATGAAGTGAGAGAGCAAGAGATGATAACATTTGTGGGAAGTAGAATCTCACGTTGGATATGAAGCCCGAGCCTCTGTTGTGTGTAGTGAATTGGAGGTACCCTGAAGAGCCCAGTTACATGAAAGAGAAGAAGTTGCAGAATATTATTTATTAAAATGGACAAATGTTTATGATACATAGATAAATAAAACAAAGATATTCAACATAGTATATATTATGTTTTATACAGGAATGTATTATACACATAGACTTAAAGATAATGTGCCTCTATGAAAAGTAAGGAAATATAAAAATAAAGAAAAACCACATTAATACACATAGTGGACACATCATGTATTATTATTATTATTATTATTATTATTATTATTATTATTATTATTTTGAGACAGGGTCTCAGTCTGTATCCCAGGCTGGTCCTGAACTCACTATGGAACCCAGGCTGACCTTGGACTCACAGCAATTCTCCTGCCTCAGCTACCCAAGTGTTGGGATGACAAGCATGCACCACCATGCCTGATTTATGTGGTGCTGGGGATCAAACTTGGGTACTTAGCACTTGATGTAGCACTTGCTAGGCAAGTGCTTTAACCTCTGAACCTTTCCTGCAGCCCAGTTTTTATTATTTATGTTATTTTTATTCTTTGCCTTTCTACATTTTGCTAATTTTGTAGGCTACCAATTGGCCTAAAGTTTATTTAGTTAGTGCACTGCTACACTGACCGTTTTGTTCTGAGCCACTTGACTTCTGCCTTGATTTTTCACAAGTGCATTCATGTGACACCAAAAGCGGATTTAGAAATGGAGTCTTGAAATAAGAAGCTAAAGCCAATTGCATAATTGAAATAAAAGATGCGCTGGGAAACGAATGCAGAACACAATTCTGAAAATTAGGGGAATTGCTTATTAGCCAAACAGTGAGTAGAGCGTGACATCACAAACTTGTAAAGATGGTTCTGGTGGCTGGGAAGTGAAAAAGCGATGGGGTGCCGCATCCTGAGGGATCGTCTTGAACAACCTTGCCATGATTCTACGTTAGCCTAACAGCAAACCAAAGCTGATGAAACATCTACCTGGAATTTAACATCCATTCATCACTGCATGATCGCTTTAATCAAAGACATGTTTAAGAGATCTTTCTGTGAATTGAAATGGGAAGAGTTTTCCAAGACAGGGTTAAATCGCCAATATTTTAAGGACAATCAAAGAGATGCATTTCTTTTATCTTTTATTCAGATGCATAAAGTGGAATTATGGAAAAATACAAAAAGTCTTAGCCTCAGAGGAATGGCCTTTTATCAGTCAAGCCAGAGCAGCCGCAGAATGTTTTGAGTCTTTATTTGCTTGGCTTGACACCAATCAGATTTGCATAAAAGAGAGACATCAGCGTGTAGCATTATCAGAATGCCATTGAGTCAGGATGCTGCCATCAAAAATGGAATTTTTATTTCACAGTGAAAATGGGAAACTGGCAGGTAAATGGTCTAGACTCCTCTCTACTTGTGCCATTAGTTTTGTTTATCACCTGAGGCATAACAATTTTATTATCTGTTAAATGAGGAGAGTAGCAGTAGCCTCTGCCATAGAGGGACAGGACAGTGATGACCATGCAGTCCTGCAATGTACATCAGTGAAAAATTAGTTTTTCATCTATATAAATCATCTTGTTTTTATGGGGCTGCTGTACTTTTCCACCTCCAAATATACCCGTAGACTTTCTTATAACAAATATATTCATCTTCACAGCTATTGAGAGAAAATGCACCAAGAGAGTAGCATTTGTGTGAGGATACATATATATGCACTCACACATACTGTGTACATTATGTGTATACACACACACACACACACACACACACACATATATATATATATACATACCATGTACATGTTTCTACATTTTCCCCACTGGTAGGACTTTTATTTGCTGTTTTACTTTTTGTAAAATACATTGGTTATATATATATATATATATATATATATATATATATATATATATATATATAACCTAATGAATTGGAAAAGTCCCTTAAAGACCTCACAGATGCAGGTGCACCTTGTGCAGTAAGCACACAATGTAAATACAGATCCTGCTCTATCATCGGCTGTGACATTTTCATCTGTTAATGGCATTTGCACCTGTGAGTTGGTGGTGCACCAGCACAACCATCCAATACAGAAATCTTCAGTATTTATAATTTCCCCAATAAAGTAAAATTTCCCTCCCCTCGGATTCCTATGACCTGGACTTTTCCGTTGACCTTTCAGTTTTCATCCTTTCTGGGACGCTTTGCTATTATTTTAAATATGCAGCTAGAATTTAAAGGCTTGTTGGAAGGGCTGAATAAATTACATGACATAAAATTAGTTTTTCAGACACAAAATATTATATGTCTGAAATTCAGTATCATCGTATCAAATATGATGCTAAGATGTCAATGTTTAAAATATGTGCCTTACTTCTATGTTCACAACTTTTTTCTATGATACAAGAGTAAGAACTAAGAGGTAAGATTTTTCTCACAATATAGCTCACAATCTATTTAGTAAAATAACACTTAAGAGACAATACAATTAGGACACACACAAGAACAGTATCTGAGGAAAAGCCTAAGTTTGGAGTAAGGGGAAGCCATTGGTCAGTGCTTAATTGGCAAATAACAATCTGGATAGGGAAATGAAGTCAAATACTGGAGACATGGACAATAGGCTTCCCAGTGAGATGACGCTTTGTTGGACCTTGAGAAGTCGGATGGATAGAAAACACATATTCAGAAGGTTTGCATGTCAAGGAAGACTTGAAGCAGTGACATGGTGGTAATTATTAATAGAATTTGTGAACTGAACTTCTCAATCTCTCTAGATAAGCCTAGATTAGATACAGTGAGTTATTTTTTTCAGAAAAAATTATGCTATTCTAAATTAAAAACTAATCTCCTTGATGACTTAAAAGTCTGTCTGTATTCTTAAAAAGATAATTTTAAAGCATGTAAATTTTGCTTACCAAACTTACTGAAGATATAAACGTCATGAAGATAAATTTTATGTATACCGTTTTAATCGGGAAGCTAAATCAAGGAAGATCATTGAAGAAAATAAGTATAAAAAGACACACACAAGCAATCAAAAATTTCCATCACATTTTACTGAAGTGTATTAAGCTTGTAATCTCAATAACTTTAAAGAGATTGAAAATATATGTACTGAATACCTGAAAATGAATAAGAAGCTTTTGAATATCTACAGAAATCTTCTTTCTTCCTTCTCTTTTATTTATTATTATTAATATCTAAGGCATGGGGGTTAATTTAAAAAACTGTGATTGAGAAGGATGAACAAGTAGGAGAGGCATTACGAAGAAAAACTTAATTTGGAGATGTTGAAATTTCATTTTCTGAAAGATACTGTTTTTCAAGGTATTGACCATATCTCTAGGAGAATGAAATATGGTAGAAAGATAGACCTGGAAAAATATGAGGAAGAATATTTACTCCATTTTTTTTAAACTGAAATGTTTGAATTATTGCTTCAATCAGCTTTTTGCTTTGCAATAACATCTAGCCTGGGAGTGTTTGCTTTTCTTAGCTCATTATAAATAGCCAGTGGAACTTTGTTGGATGCCTGGATTCTCTATTGTCTGGCCTACTTCCAATTCCAGATGATTCAGCAACACCAGCGTTGATGGAGTCGTGCCTCATAACACCTATTGCAATGCAAAGTACACAGTGGCCGTGCGCAATAAATACTGGTAGTGGTGACATGAGGCTGTGATAAACATTCCTCTCTCTGTCCTCTCTCCTTAGCCTTCCTCTGTCCTCATCTCAAGCTTCCTCTATTTTCCATGAAAGCTGAATATCCGTGGTCCTTTAATCAACCTCCCTCTTCACTTCTACAGGCTGCCATTCTTTATATTTTTATTTACAGTTTGATTTAGGATTATGTTTTAAAGATTTATTTGCACAATGCATCAAGGTTTAAATAAAACATGCAGTGAGTGTCTAAGTCCTATCTCTAATATTCAAGTTATATCACTAATTCATTAGGTTTTTCACAGACAAATGAATTATACAACTCAATCTTCATGTCATACAGCTGATTTGGATCCATATTTTAGTCTTTGAACATAAATATCTCCGTTAATAATAGCAGTTTGTTTATAAATATTGAATTTATATTTTAATTTAAAGTTCCTATTCCTAACCATGTTCTTGCCTTCCAATGTCACATTCAAAAATGGCAGGACCAGGGCTGATTTATATTCTCCAACGTTGTTTTGCTGCTGTTATTTATTTATTTACCCACTTATCCATTCAGCCTGCGTCTCCACTTAATACTCACTGGGTGCTCACTACACACTGCGGAAACTGAGCTCCCGATGGCACCAAAATCCACTATCGTGGCTGCTGTCACACAGGCTGATGACATATGTGCAAAAAGACAATGTTGTTAATCAGCCTTACTACCCGGGGGCCTAGCTTTAATCTCAGTGCTTAGGAGGACAGTGGCAGACCCTCTTTTTGGTTTTTCCTTAGCTCAGGGTGGCAAAAGATGACAGCCAAGTATATGAAGCCAATTCACTCATGTGACCCCAAACCTTGTCATACTGCCTGACCGAACATCTTGATGAAGCACGTGAGGTTACATCAAGCACCCGGTCCTGCTCACATCCCAAAGCCGCAGTGTGTGCTTTGAAGGTCCCTAGTGATACTGGAATATTTAAAAGTGGGGGAAAAAAGGGAGGCAGGCCATTGGCCTGAGGATTATGTTCATTTTTCTGGCCTCAGATCCTACAAATAATGGATAAGGTACACTACACTTATAAACAGAAAAGTAATAATACAAACCTGATATCGCATATCAAGGGCTAGTTTGCAGCCAGTCGGTGGCAATGCAATGGTTATCATCAGTGATGACTGAAACATCCAGGCTAAACAAACTACAGGCTTCTGGCCCTTAGAAAAGTTAATAGGCCCGAGTTTCAGTTTATATCCCAAGTGGGCCTTGTAAATTCATCTGATTCTCAAAATGAAATTGGTACTTGTGACCATGTGCTATACCTGCATCATGCTCACTGTAACCACCCCTTCCTCTACCTCAAAAAAATTCTGCTTCCCAATGGCTAGGGGCTTCGGCAGCGATCCCCTGTGTTGGTGAAGTCTGAGAGCCCGAGCTTAAGCCCGAAATAAAGGCTCCTTGCTCTTGCGTGCTTGCTCAGTCTCCTGGAGGTCTTTGGAGCATATGTGATCTGGGCATAACAATGACTAGAAGTCCAATCCAAAATAGGTTAGGGAGAAAACGAAAAAAAAAAAATACTGATTTATGGATGATGTTTAAACTCCAAGGCTCCCTTGTGATATCTTGTAATATGTTTGCAACTTTGTTTATTAAAATTGTATGGGTTGGTAGTTTGGACCTGGACCAACCATTTATACAATCCAGTGTTAGCTATGTAAGCTTGACAGTAGTATGTCAGTTTGACAAAGAGTGTAAGATCTCTAGATTCAAGCTTTGTGATCTGCAAAGTATGTCCAGGGTGATGAGGCAAGCCACAGGAAACTCCTTCCAGAAATCTCGAGGAACCTTAAAAACGCCTTTTCTTTTCCTTTTTACTGTGTTCTTCTGCTTTATTAAATCTTTAAACTGATAATAACTGCATTGTCGTAAGCCATATTGTTATTAATCCCCCTCAGTGTTCTCTCCTCACTTTGAACACGCTGACTCTGTCACTTTTGCATGTCATGTCTGCTTCTAGGTCCCCAACCAATTCAGAATGTTTTGCTATCATGGTCATTTTGAATTTTGGGAAGAGGCAGACGTTTCGCATTACCAAATCTAGAGCACATGGTGAAGTAAACCCTGTAATAATTTATAAGCCTGTTTCTTTGTTAGATCGCATTCAGCAGAAGCATTTGCTACATGTTTGAGCATGCCCTAGTAAAGATACTAAAAAAAGAGGTTTTCCAGAACTGCTTTGGAAAGTGTTAAGAACGATGTGAGAAGTGTACTCAAAGCCTCAAAGAAGACGAGTATTTTTGGTGGGATTAATGCAACATGTCTTTTATTATAAGAATATTTTATTTTAAGCCTACAGGTATATATTTGTCACCCTTTGCATATTGTCATATACTAGACTGTCATTAAGCCTTCAGATGTCTATCTGTGAGTCATGCAGACGTGAATAACACACACATATCAAGGATGGAGTTGGTACAAAATAGAATGTGGGAAATGAGAATGTTCGGGGCGAGATATGGCTTTTGTGAGCAATTACTACTTCGTGTTTGTGATTTGGAGGATGAATTTGAGTTAGACATACACAGAGATAACAAATGAGATGTACTTAAATCAAACGGAATAATGAGATCTCTTCAAGGCCTTTTCCAATGTCAAACCTTTTTAGTTTTGGCTTTGGTTTGAAATGAAAGGTAGGCTAATGTCATAGATTGATTTTCCACAAGACAAGTTGTCTTTATCCCCATTTTGTTGCTGGAACGTAATATTCAACATCTACAATGTAAGGAAGGAAAGATTTACTTTAGGGTGCAGTTTCAGAAGGTTTCGATGCATTCATGGGCAGCTGGCAATGGTGGAAGCACATGGCAGGCGCCATGAAGGGAGAAAGCCTGGTCACAGCATGGCATTCAGGAAGCCAAAGGAACAGGGCAAGATGGAGCTGGTATAATATTCCAGATCATTCCCCAGTGAACCACCCCTTCCAGGTCGCATCCCACTATCCTGCCCCTTTGACTGGGTCCCACATCTTAACAGCCCATGGTTCCATAGGAGTTTCACCAATCCAAACACATGAGGCTTTTGAGGGAGGTTTCAAGTCCAAACTGTAACATAGGTTTTAATATAGATTACTGTATTTACAACATTAATATCTGTGCTATATAAAAGAGGCACTCAGTTGTTGCAATGACAATAGTCCTAGCATTATATGCCAATTCTTTGCAGAAGTAATCAAAAGGAATGGAACACGAAGGAAGAAACCACTAAAGACTTTCACAGCTGCCTAAAAGAGAAAAGGAGCTTATTTTATATGGGCTAATTTATAAAATGGCCATTGAAAATTCTTATAGTAAACAGAGCCTAGCTCTCATGTTGAACATAGTTTATTAGGTCATTTCTTGTCCTTGCATGAAAAGATTTTTGTTAAAGTCTGATGTAAATAATTTCTAGTCTTATGAAATCTTTACACATGATTTAGTGCTGTGACAGAACATTCTGAAAGTTTTCTAAATGTTATAGTCCTAGAACTCAGCTGGAAATAATGTGCATTTTAATATTGAAGAACTTTCTTAAGCATTCTAAAATTAAAAAAAAATGTTTTTAAGAGGCTCTGTTTAGATATACTTTTGAACATGTGCTATGGATGTTTTCTTTTTTCTAAATTTTGTATGATGATTAACAATTACACTAGTGAAATACAATAAAAATGAGTAGGATTTTATTACCAATAAAGATATATGGTAAAAGTTTAACAGCAAGTCTATGGGTAGGGCACACAGAACCTCTCCTTTATGTGCAAAGTGGCTAGTCTCACTATGATAAGCTTTATAATCCTGTAATAAAATTTGAACGATTTTGAAATTACAAATACACAAAACCCCACAAACACTGCTACACACATGCAATTGCGTACAACAGCTACAAAATTTTAGGGATGAGGATGACCTTCTCTGTATACATACCAAGATAGAATTATTATTTGCCATTCAAATTGAAAACGGATGAAAATTTTTGTAATTGGTAATTGATGTCATTTGTCTCTGTCTTGTTTTGGACTATGAAAGATATCTGATATGACTTCAGGGATTGCAGAAAACTAATCTTAAAGATGTGTGCCTGATTTTTATTTTATTGATTCATCTAGTATGATATACTTTAAGGAAGCTCTAGACCCTGAGAATTGCTATCTTGCACACGTGCGCGCACAAACACACACACACACACACACACACACACACAAATTTCTTAAACATGCACTTTTTAAAAATCTCTTTAGTACATTCAATGACTAGCAAGGCTCACTAGGCAAGTTGTTAGGTTTGTCTCAGAGTTCTTTTACTTCCATTTTCTGATTCTTTTAGAATATTCCTGAAGCAAAATCTGTCCTTAGGCAATTTAGATCTGTAAGAGTTTTATTTCTGATAATGTTGAGGGTTTGTAGAGGCATCATATGCCTTTTTTCAACAGCAGTTCTCTAGTTAAGTGGTCCACATTGTATTATTTACAGCATCTCATTGGAAAAGAATCTGTCATATATACAAGACAGGGACATTCATCATTTCCTCCTCTGTTAAGCTGCCTCTTTAAACTTCAAAAATGAAGAAAGAAAATGAATCCTATTAGCTAAATTCTCTATTTTTGGTGGGATTGGAGTAGAAAAACATTTTGCACACAGTTTATACAATATGATGCCAATGCATGCTGATTTTCTCTTTCTTCATTTATTAGCTTAATTGGCCATATTTAGGAATTATTGATTATACATTTACCTAAAAATAATGCAAAATTGTTTTTATATATTTTGATTAGATGATTTATGTGTCAAACACTTAGAAAAGTTATTCATATAATGAGAAAGAATAATTTGTATTTCTTGTTACCTTTAAATTTCAGCAGAGATTTTGTAAGTCCATACATTTTAAAATTTTATTATTTTCCTCTTTTAGTACACAGAAAACTTAAAATGTGAGATTCTTCCCTGATACTATAAATGAGTAACCACTGGCTATCCTAGCTTAGGCACATCAATAACAGATACTCAGCTTGTCTTGTGTAGCCTCACAGACATCGATGACCATCTGAGGTATTTTGTGCTTCAAGTGATTTAGGAATTTCCAAAAATTACCATTTTTACAAAATGAAAATCTGAGAATGTGGGGAAAAGAAAATGCACGAAAGACAGAGAAATACAAAGTAATAGGGTGGTCAAGAAACCAAGGAGATAATCGGTCTACAGGTTTGATGAATGAATTGCATTAAGAAGCATGGCATTGCGACACATAGGTGAGCCGCTTCCGCAAAGACCTGTGTGAAGAGTGACGCATGGATTCTGTGCACTAGAATGAAAAGACACCAGACTCCGAAGCCAGACTGTCATGGCAGAAGGCCCTGCTCCACCAGGTATCAACTGAGTCATCTCCATATTTCCATTCCCTCAGTTTTAAACAGCGATAATATTTAGTACTGAACTCACAAGACCATCATGAGAATTAGTTGGACTGTTACATATGGCAGCAAACAAGTAGATATGGCATATGTTAAATGCATATTGGCATTTTGGCTATGATCACAGGAGGTTTGGTGGAAGTCTTGAGATAGAATTTATTATTTCCAATAGATCATGACTCCCTCCTACATCGTTTCTCTGTGTAGTTCATGCTTTTTCATGCTACAATACAAATGTTGGTTTGATAGATCGTGAGTCTTAGATACATAATCGCATGCTGTAAATTAAAAGAAAAATCATTTTATTTCTGAACTTTGGATATTTTTTGCTTGGTTCTAAACACAATGAAACAAATTAGAGTTGGGAGATAATCTCTTTTGCTATGGGAACGTGTTCATTGTTAATTCCTTTTTATTGGTCCATCTTCTATGATGCAGTTTGTTGTATTTGGTTTATATCAAGATGACATTGGAAGGTTGAGTATTTTTGTATTCATGATCTTTCGTTATTTTGTTTTATGGACCATTTACAAGTACCTAGGAAACTTAACCTTTTATTTCTTTCTTAAAAGCAAATTTTCATGTTAAGAGGAAAGGCTTGCTTGCAATTGATAAGCTTTTAGGAAAAGTGCTATTTAATAATCATATTTTATAAACAATAAATTATAAATAAAATTAAATGGTATTTTATTAAATTCCACGATCATTTTAAATATAGTTCATTTAATCATGTTAATAAATAAAAATTTGTAGTTATTTCAGGAATGTTAAGTAATACTTTTTATGTTCATCTTTAAAATAGCACACTCTTCTTTAAAAGAAACAGCTAAAATAGTTGTTCTTTTGTAATCATATCTGGATGTTTTGTGATTTGAGTTATGGGACAATAATTCCTGCTTTTCGCTTCTAATGCCATTCAGTCTGCAACCTCCCTTCTAAAAATGCATAAATATTTGGTCCATAACTTAAATTCTGCTGAGTCTTATTATTGCTTTCATGATATTAGTTCGATCTGTTCCAAGTTGCCAGACTCCAAACTTTTTTCTCCGAGATTAGTTTTCTTTGAATCAGACTTGGGATGCCTAACAATTGACCACAGAAAAATTTAGACATCGTGGACAGTGAAGAGAAATTAGCTGTAGCCAACAGAGTATTCTGTTGGCTTTCGTTTCTGTCATCATTGAACAGGCAGCGACAGCAGCTAATGAGAAGTGAATTTAGTGAAAAAAGCTGAAAGTAACCGTTCTAATCAAATCCCATCATGATTTCTCAGGTGTCTTGAATTTATGAGCCACCGTTTAGCAAGTCTCCAATGATACATTTCTGTAACAAGAGCTATAAATCCATTGGCAGTTTCATTAATCAGACAAAAAGCTGTAGAGTTATTGAAATAACTCCTCAAATAATTGCCAGCTTACCATGCAGTGACATCATTCCTAAGAGTAGTGCCTTGACAATTGATGACACAGTTGGGCAAATTAGCGTTTCTGAAAATTTATTGTTGGTTGCATCGAGGTTTTGAGGAAGGGATCCCTAGAATTATCCTCTCCATAAGCAAGATTTTAAAGCAATCATGAACAAGACTTTGCTAGTTTTACATATGAGGAAAAATGTGAAGTCATTCTATCCCATCTTCTTTTCACTGTGAGTCTTACTTTTAATTACTAAGCTATTTTAAAAATAAAGTGCTGCCAATTGCATTACTTTACAATGTATTCAGTGCCTTTGTGCATATGTAGATTAAAGGATGCTTGTGCTAAATTTGTGAAATAAGTATGTATAGTAAGTGAGACATAGAACTATCTCCTGATAGTTCATTTAAATTTCAAGGCATAACATGGCTCAGTGGGGGGAAAGGAGGTTGGGATAGCATAGCAGTTATAGTGTTTGCCTAGCAAGTGCAAGGCCTTGAATTTGATTCCCTGTTACCACGTAAGAATGGTGCATGCCTGTAATTCCAGCACTCAGAAGGCTGAGGCAGGATTGCCATGTGTTTGAGGTCAGTTTAGGCTACATAGTAAATTCAGGACCAGCCTGGACTACAAAGTGAGACTTTGCCTCCAAAACCAAACCAGATCAAATCAAACCATGATTTGGTGGAGTTGAATACTATGGCAAATATTTGTTGAAAGTGCTGCAAATAGGATCCTACGGGAAAGGAAACAAATACATGCCTGAATATGGAAATGATAAACAGTCAAGAAAGTCTTCTCAAAGATATCAATCCTGGGAGGGGGGTAATACAGAAGGATTGCTGTGAATTCAAGGCCAGCCTGGGCTACAGAATGAGAACTTGTCTCAAAATAAAGTTTAAAAATGGAACCAATCTTTATACTAAATCTTAAAATAGGAAGAGTTCAAAGGATAGATGGAGATATTAAATAGTTAAACAGAAGAGCTTTAGAATGGGGGTTAGATCAAGTATTATCCCTCAGCTCTTCTGATAACAGTTCATTTCTTAAATCTTAGTTTTCTTCTTTACAAAACAAGAATAATATCTGTATATGTTAAGTTAAATTTCCAGATTAAAATACAATGCTTGTCATTGATATATAAAAGCTGTGTCTGGAAAAGTATAAAGCAAAAATTAGATTAATGGATAATTTTATTAATGTTTGTTATAAATTGTAGATTTTATGGGCAGAATTGTGATATGCTCCTATTAATTAAACATGAATGGGTTATATGTATTTTGCTTTTAATTTGAGATCGATTATTTTTCTATAGATATATATCTAAGTACATTCCGTATGAATAATGAATATCTCATAAATACACTCAGTGCAACTTTAGAAGACCACAGTCATATTCAATGAGGTAAGACAGCATAGTAAAATGAGCATGTGCCAAGATGCCAACAGAGTGGCACTATAATCCCCCTCCCATTCATTTTTTATGATTCATATTGATTTCATGCTTTTACTCCAGGGATGGAGTGTTAGCTTTTTATTATTTCAACCAAATAACTAAAAAAAAAACTTAAAGGAGAAAACATTTTTGCCCGTGGTTTTAGAGGTTTTCAGTCCAGAGTAAACTGGCTCTAAATCAGAAACATCATGGCAGAAGGGTTTTGGGGAGGAAAGCTGCCGACCTCATGGCAGAGGGAAAAAGCATGAGAAACAGCGAGGAAGAAGAGGTGACAAGATGGGCTCTTCTACCCTTCAAAGACTTGCACCCAGTGCCCACTTTCTCCAACTTAGCCCTGCTTTCTATGATCCCAATCAGCTACCGACTTATCAGTGGGTTTATTTATTGATGTCATCATCTCTTTAATCTCCTCTTACTCCAGTGAAGTAGACAGTCAAGGAGCCATCATTAATAAAAGTAAATTTAAAAGAAAACCATAATGTGCTGAAATGACTTTTGATATCAATTTGATAGCTCTGGTGTTTGCAATGTTGAATAGATGTGAAGAGTTATCAGGTCATGTACACCTATCTTACTTTTATATCACTGGGAAACAATACAAAAAAGAGAGGAAAGCTTTATTTTAGTTCACAGTTTCAGAAAATTTCAGTCCATTCAAGGTCATCCAGCAATAACAGAAACACGTGGCAGCAGCCTAGCTGGAGAAAAGGTGTTCATGCCGTAGTGAACAGGAAACAGAGTTAGCTAGGAAAGGTGGAGTTGGTGTTTACTCTTCAGGTCGTGTCCCGGCGATCTGCCTCCTCTGGATGAAGCTCTGGTGGTCTGTCCCTTCTGACCAGGCCCTACCTCTTACCAGCACATGGAGTCAAAACACACTCCCCAACATTCAAACATTATGAGGCTTTTGGGGAACATTCTAGATCCAAACCATAACAGTACTTTTGTATATTCTAAAAATTAATGTGATCTTTAAACTTGAATTTTAATGTATTAGATTATTTTGTTTCACTTATTTATTGATTTATTTAGAGGCAGGGTCTTCCTTGGCAGTTCAGACTGGCCCTGAACTCACTATGTGGCTCAGACTGGCTGGCCTAGAACTCACAACAATCCTTCGACCGCAACCTCTCAAGTGCTGGGATTACAGGTGTGAGGGACTCAATCTGGCTTATCTGGTGCTGGGAAATCAAACTCAGGGCCTCGAATTTGGTGGCATGCTCTCCAATCACTGTGCTATTCTTCCAGTTCCCTTTGTTTTACTTTTTATAAAATACTTTCAAAGTTTATCTGTTTTTATGTATATAAAATGCAAAAAATATTGATTGAATTGAATTATGTCTTAGTTACTCTCTCGTTGCTGTGACTCAACACTTGACATCTGCAACTTTAGGGAGAAAGATTTATTGTAGCTTACAGTTTCAGGGGTCTCAATCCATTCGTGCGTGGACGGCTAGAAAATAGTGGAATCACATGGTGGGACTGCAGCTAGAACTGGAAGCAGAGTTCCTGAGGCAGCGATCCTTACAACATGGTGGAAGAGAGAAACTGGGAGGAAGGGCGGAACAAGCAGAGGCATTCCAGGTCAACCCCCAGGCATCCACCCCTTCCAGCCAGGCCCCACCTCCCAATCCTACACCAATATTCACAGGAACATGAGGCGGTTTGGGGACACTCCAGATCCAAGCCATCACAACTGTCCAAGCAATTTTAAAGAAAAATCAATATTCACAGTGAGTTGTCACTTATAATGCATCATAAAAGCAGATCAGTTAATGTAAACAATAACTGATTTCAAGTAGAAACTGCAGTCATTTCTAAGTGATCTTTAAAGAAAATAGTAAAAATCTCTTTCTTTTAATAATGTGTTTCACATAACTTGAAAGATAATTTATTTTTCTTTTAAGTTCAACTATGTTAGTTATCTACGGCAGCAAAAATTAATCCAGTTTTCATCTTGCACCAAATTTTAATTTTAAACTTAAGAAAAAGGTATCATGTCATTTAAGATTATACTTCCCTGTTACTGATGAAAAAGTGGGAAACTCAGAAATTTAGCAAAAATAAGTACTTCAAGTTTTTGTTTTTCAAGTTTTTTAATGTGAAAGTATAACTATTCTTCCATTCAGCAATATAATCTGAACAAAATGGCAAAGCAACTTATGTTTGATATTAATTTTAACATCATCTCCATTAATGCAGAAATATATTTAACCTATTACAAGATGCCAGGCACAGCTCTGTATGATAAATTTAAGGTAAGATAAAAAGACATTGTTTAAATATTCTAAAATTTTGGTAAAATATATTGATTAATCATAAAAATAAATATAAAATTTTTAAGTACTAGTTATGACAATTCAAATTAGTTCAATTGTAAATGAATGTCAACACTGACCACTTGAATAGCTTTTTTGGGAAATAATATATTTACTCCAATTTTCAACTGTATTTTGGCTCAATCTCTCATTTTCAATTATTCAACTTTTAGATTTTGAATTGGTTTGGAAAGTTCAGCTTCAGCTTACATAACAAAGCATGCTGAATGTGCAATTGAAATTAGTCTCATTGACCCTTGAGTTGATAAATTTGCATATGATAAAAGAACCTATGTGGAATAAATGCTACAAAAAATGTTTTTTTCGAAACAGAGTCTCACTCTGAAGCCCAGTCTGATTCTGAACTCACTATGTAGCTCAGGCTGGTCTTGAATTCACAGCAATCCTCCTGCATCAGCCTTCCAAAAGCTGGAATTACAGGTGTGTGCCACCACATCCAGTTTTATGTGTTGCTGGGGCATCAAACTCAGGGCCTCGTGCTATCAAGGCAAGCACTTTAATGATGTGCTATTCCTCCACCCACAGATAATATTATCATTAAAAAATTAAACCTATATTGCATCTTGTTCTAGCATGGAAGTCTTTAAAAGAAAGTTATCTATTGGCAAATGCAATCTATGGTACTTGAACTATTTTTTAAGGAATATATGACTTATTTTGTTAGAATAAAGAATACGTTTATTCCTTGCCTACTTTGAAACCATATGACTTATGAATTAATTCTTTTTGTTTGCTAAAAGAGAATGTAGGAGACTAATTAAAACCTCTGGGAAGAGTAATGCCTGCTGTGGATGGTGCTGAGTCTACTTTAGTGAGCAGATGTAGGGTGGCAACCACGATTTACTAAACCTTTTATCCCTTTTTGATTAGGTAAATAAGCAAAACAAGTGTATGTCGTCGCCTTTCTTGCGCAGATGAACCCAGATAACTCTCCACCGCTGTTCCTCATGTAAAGATGTTTTTAAGTTTGGGCTTTGGACAAGCAAGTCCTTCTGCTGCTGAACTAACATTTTGAATAACAGCATATATTAATCAGCCAAGCTTAGCTCACCCAAGGAGCTTATGTTTGAATGCTTATAAAGTTGTGATTCTTTCCAAGAGGGCAATCATCACTCTTAGAATAACCTGATGAAGAAAAAAATAATTTAATAGCCTATAGCAGAAAACAGGACGTTAAACTTGACAAGGTTTGGAACTTATTGGTAAGTAAAACGAAACTGAAAGTATCTACCTGCTTTAAGCTAACAACATGTGTGTGTGTGTGTGTGTGTGTGTGTGTGTGTGTGTGTGTCCACTATATACTTTATTGATTGTTGAAGTAGCTCCAAAAGTGTGCATTCGAAGACCAAGAGAGGAAAGTACCTTTTTGTTCGGTGCCCCCTTTCCCTCTTCGCTGCTGATGTGAAAACTGGACACATTGCCCTGCAACATTCTTGCTTGAAAGCGCTATTCCCATGTGACTGTGTGTAAAGGATAGCAGATGCTTTGGGTGTTCGGAACACATAGTGTAATTTGGAGTATCAAGTGAATAATTAATGTCAAATTAATTCAAGGCACATTCTGGAAAATCACAAGTGAAGTTCTGTGCTTTCTCTAGAAAATGCTGAAGGAAGCATCTCTATCAAGAGGGTTTTTCTTCCGTTTTAAATAGAAACTTCCACTCAAAGACAAAGTAGTTATGCTTCCCTTCTCCTAGAAAAAGCAATTACATTTGGTGGGTTTTTTTTGTTTGTTTGTTTGTTTGTTTTGATTTACTTATCCATTTTTACAAAACATAGTTTTTATTTTTTTAACCATCTTTTACCTTTTGCTGACTTAATGCTTTCCAGAAAAGGGCTGTTTCCTGCAAAAAAGAACCTCAGGGAATTGAGAAAGCCTTAAGTCAGGATCTGCTTGTGTTTGGAATATTAACCGCATCTCTTAAAATATAAATAAAAAGAGTTTATCTGGTGGCATATTGTTTGGAATTCCAAATCTTGAGTCAGTGTCTGGATATAACCTAGCTTCCAGCAAGTGAGTAAACTGGTTGCTTTCCACTCACACTATTGAGTAAATTCTGCTTTAATTATGTCTGCAGATAAATGTCCTGCTTTCTGGATAGTGTTCATCTCTAATGATCCTCCATCCTGAGCTGTGTCTTTGCCATTTAGGCATACATGATGTCAAGATTTCTTTTTTTTCTCCCCCCCCCCCCATTTTATTGATATGTATACGTGCAAAATTTAAGGTTTACAATGGAGTTGAGCCTTTTATGCACATATGTATCTTGTCAAGGTGACAAGGGCTTTCCCACTCTCTTTTTGTCCCTCCTCCTCCCCTCCCCTCCCTCCCTCCTCGACTACCGGACCCCCTTGTTTCACTTTGTTTTTTGTTTTAAGTTCCAAAGGAGTTGTGATCTGGGACTCTCATATCAGAGACACCATTCGATGTTTCACCTTCTGTTTCTGACTCAATTCACTAAGCATGATATTCTCAAGTTTCTTCTAAAATAGTGTAAGGGGAAGAAATAAAGGAAAGATTAGAAGGAAATTATTTTTTTGGATTTAAAGGCTAGAATTTAAGAATCTACCCATGTATAAAAGAAGGATGAGAAGAGAAGCTTATGCATCTTAAGCTTTTAGGTAGCTGCTGGAAGGATGAATTTCTTATCTGTAGCAAAATGATACAAGTTTTAGGCATTTAATTATATCATTTAGTTATATCATCCCACTTTTTGACTAATATATATATATATGCATATGCAATATGTTTATAAGTACGCTTAAAATTCTGGACTTGATAGTCTGTCATACATGCTCAACTGTGTTATTAATTGTTTCATGTTTGATTTTTCTATATATATTAAATAAAATAACTAATTAAGAAACTTGCTTTGTAAACCATTTCAAAAACTGACGATTTCCCCCTTTCCCCTGACCGTTAGCGATCCCGTCAACTAAACATGGTAATCTCCATGGATAGTACTCATACAGGTTATACGGGCCCATATGCTGTATGTATATCCACGATTATGCTTCCACCTGCCGCAGCACGTCTGTTGTGTTACGTGTCAGTCTCCACAGACATCGCGGTTTTTCTCTCCCTTCCCATTTCCTTATTTCACTCCCTTTACTACCACCCCTGCCCTCACCATGTAGACTTTCTTTGTGTCTTTCTGTTTAAATAGTCACACTTAGCTTTGTTGTGCTTTGCTTTATTGTACTCTTGACACATTATTATTATTATTATTATTATTATTATTATCTACAAATTGAAGGTTGGAGCAATTTAGTTGTTGACAAAGTCCATCAATACCATTTTTCTAATAGCATATGTTCACTTTATATTTTTATGTTACATTTTGGCTGTCATAACAATATTTCAAAATTATTCCTATTGCATCTGTTACATTGGTTTAGTATCAGCGATTTTTTTTTTTTTTTTTTTTTTTGAGACAGGGTCTCCCTCTCCAGCCCAGGATGATCCTAAATTCACTTTGTAGTTCAGGTTGGTCTTGGACTCATGGCCATCCTTCTGCCCGAGTTTCTCAAGTGCTGGAATTTCAAGCATGTGCCACCATGCCTGGCTTTATGTGGTGCTGGGGAATCAAACTCAGGGCCTTGTGCTTGCAATGCAAGTGCTTTAACCACTGTGCCTTTCTTCCAGCCCCAACATAAGTGATCTTTGATGTTACTTGCTTTGGGAATGACAAACTGCATCTATATAGAACAGTGAATTTCATTGGTAAGTGTGGTACATGTTCCAATTATTCCACTGACCATGCACCACCCATCTCTCATCTGAGTGTCTTTATTACCAGAAACACAGTATTTAAATTCATCTTTAAATAATTCTATGTTGTCCTCTAAATATTCAAAGTAAAAGAAGATATCATGTCTCTTTCATAAATCAAAAGGCTGAAATGATTGAGCTTAGGAAGGCATGTGAAAGCTGAGATAGGCAAACGGTGAGGCCTCTTGTGCCGAACAGCCAAATAATGATTGCAAAAGACAAGTTATGGAAGGACATTGAAAATCCAACTCCAGTGAAAGCACAGATGACATGAGCGCAAACAGCTTCCTGCTGATAAGGTCAAACTTGTTAATCTTGAGAGAAAATCAAAAACAGACCCCAGATACTCATAGCCAAAAGGCATTCTGGAGAAAAGCTTGAACTCTCTTCATATTTATAAAGACCAAGAAAGCTAAGAAGTCTCAAAAGCAGAGTTTGAAAAAAATAGACTAGGTTATCTCTTGAGGTTTAAGAAAGCAGGCCATGTTTATAACATAAATGTGTAAGACGAAGCCACAAGTGCTGATGCAGAGGCTACGCCAGCTGTCCTGAGGGATCTAGCTAAGAAAAGGTGACTGTATTAAACAGCACATGCTCAGTGTTTGGAGCAAACACTGTTATAGTGGAAGAAAATTGTCATCTAGTATTTTCATAGCTGGAGACAAGTCAATTCATGGCCTTGAAGCTGACTTTCTCCTAAGGAACTGATGATATTAACTTGAAGCTAACACTGATTTACTATACTAATAAGCCTTAGGTATATTAAGAATTATACTAAATCTATTTTTCCCATCCCTCATAAAGAAAACAACAATCTTTGGATGATGGCAATTCTACTTGCAACATTATTTGCTGGATATTTTAGGATCACTCTTCAAACTGATGGCTCTAAATTAAAATAAAAATACTGCTGCCCATTGACAGTACACTTGGCTCCTATGAACTCAGATGAAGATATGCAGTGAAATGAATGTTGTTTTCCCCAACTTTATACAATATTCATCCTGTTGCTTATGGATCTTGAACTTGTTTTGAGTCTTAAGTTTTATTATTTAATAAATTACTTTGTAAGGAAACATATAGCTTTTATAGGTAATGATTCCTCCGGTGCTTCTGACCAAAGCAAATTGAAATGCATTCTGAAAGGACTGACCATTCAAAATGCCACTAAGATCATTTGTTACTCATGAGAAGAGGCTAAATTAATCTTCAGAGGAGTTTGGTAGAAGTCGAATCCAAGCCTTAGAGGTGATGGTGGGAGGCTGAAGATTTCAATGGAAGAATATGTGCAGCTGTGGTGAAAACAGCAGGAGAACCAGAATTGGAAGTCGAGCCAGTAGACGTGAAAGAATTGTTTCTTAAGATTGAGCCTAATCTTAGGGAGATGATGTGAACATTTTCGAAGCAGCAAAAGAATTTAGGAAATTATGTCTTCTCAGTTGATAAGCAGTGGCAAGATTTGAGAGGACTGACCTCAATTTTGGAGGCACTTGTGTGAGCAAAATGCTGTCACACAGCATCCGATGCTATAGAGAACTCTCTCGTGACAGGAAGAGCTAGTGGATGTAGCTTCATTGTTTTCTCATTTTAAGTTGCTGGCACAACGACCCTAACCCTCAGCAACCAACAGCCCTGGTCAGTCCGCTGCCATCACCATTCAGGCAAGATCCTTTGCCAACAAAAACAGATTATGAATTGCTGAAAGCTCAAGTGTTCGTTAACATTTTTAGCTATAAATGACTTTAAAACTAAGGTGTACACATTTGAGATATAATTGTACTTCATACTCTATTATAGTGTAAAAAAAGACTTTTATATGCACTGAAAAAGCAAAAAATTCATGTGATTCACTTTATTGCAATATTTTCTTATGTGATTATTTGATATTTGTAATACTCCTTTTACATATTTTACTCCATATCTCTCTTTATTCTGAAACCAAATTTGATATTT
The DNA here is from genome assembly GCA_004027205.1 of Ctenodactylus gundi. Taxonomy (NCBI): domain Eukaryota; kingdom Metazoa; phylum Chordata; class Mammalia; order Rodentia; family Ctenodactylidae; genus Ctenodactylus; species Ctenodactylus gundi. Next base: position 51,922 of record PVKB01004032.1, read on the forward strand.
GGAATTAGGAATGTAGATGGTGATAATTAAGTACTTTAAACTTCTAAGTAAGGTCTTCATTAGACAATTAATTGTTTCAGTTTTGCTCAACACATTTATATGATTTCATCATTATTTTCATTAATTTTTATCTTATAGGAATTTGCATATATATATATATTTTTCAATTTAAATCCTGGGTCAAGCACAAGTGCTCTTGTAAGTCTATCAATAGCTTTCTCCATCCTCTTTTTCTTCTCTTTTCTTTAATTTTAAGCTTCGTTTTTAAATACTTGAAATTAATTATGCATTAGGCATTCTCTAAATTGTCTTTATAATTTTGAGAGTCTCAGCAAGTAATATTCTTATGACATAAAATGTATTTTATTGATATTGGTATCTTTGATATTGATATCAATAATATTGATATCTTTATGCTTGCTTTGTTTACTTAGATCATGATGAAATGTTTGCTTCCATTTATTTTTCTTTTGAATCTTTGTTTTCTTATAATTTATTCATTCATTTATCTGTTAATTCAGTCAATCATTTTTGCAGAAGGCGAGATTCAACCCAGGACCTTTGTATTGAACTACATCTCCAGCCATTATTTTTAAAAATCTTTTTAACTTCTACTTTTAATTTTTTGAGACAGTCTTGCTGAGTCTCTATGTTGTTCCGGTTAGGCTCAACTTGTGACTTTCTTCATACTGTGACCTTGTGTTGCAGGAAATTTGGGGTGTCAGAACACTAAACCTTGGTGCTTTTGTCCTGCACTTTGTACCTTTCTTAAGATCCTTCTGACAAAAGTTGGCAGAGGTTATATTCTTCAGAGAAAAGTTTTTGACGTCTTCTAGGTCATTGGGCCCCAAGTGACAAGGCACAGCACCAACAGTTCATCCAGGAATCTCTCTCTCTCTCTCTCTTTCTGTTTTGTTTCATTTTTGTTTTTTTTTTAATTTTTCAATACCCAAGATGAGAAATGTTCAAGTTAATACCAACAATGCACCATAAAAAGATTTGTACTTTTTTCCCTTTTTCTTGGTGGATAATAAGAGTGATGCTCTGTAGCAGATGCTCATTGCTATGTTCAAAACTCCCGGTTTCAGGGAGAAGCTTTGTTCTTCCCAATACTGATTCAAACCACTTGGCCCTTCCACTCCACTCTTCATACCAAGTGGGATTCACGACTCACGGACACGAGCTTCTATAGTACATAAAAAACTTGTGTTCATTGACTGCTCAAGTGAGTCTCTGGCACCTGGTAGCTGTAGGAGTGATTTTCAGCATCAGCTTGAGACATTTCCTTGTCCACAAAGCACCGTATGAAAGAAGCCAATTGTTACTACATTTAATTTATTGTAACATATTGTTGTTGCTTTTCACCTTATTTACTTCTTTTACAATTTATTCTCTATTTCTTTTCTTGAATTAACTAAGATTTTTTACATTATTTTTCCCCTATTGATTTGATCTTATCTCTGTTCTTTTGTTTTAATAGAATTACATCAATGTATACTTGAATTAAAACTGCAAACCAGTGTAATTAAAATCTTTTGGATTTCACTTGATTGTTATATTATATAGACTTTACAAGGCTGAAATATGGTTTAAATTTTTTTTGGTAAAAATTTAGATCACTTACTCAGTTTAGAGTTATCCTTTCATTTACTCTGTCATCTCTTAATGCTGAGGATCACTCTGTTATAAATAACATGGTATTCTCTCCTTTTTCTTTGATTTGTGTTGTTCTGAAGTTGGTCTACAATGCATGTAGACACTGATTTATTTTTATTTATTTTTTAAATCAATCTGCTATTTTTATGTGATAATCACGTATTTTTTCTTTTTATAAAAATGTCACATTGTGTCTCTAGGTATTTTCTTTTTAAAAATTGCTTCCAAGCTGTTTAAAAAATTCTTCACAGGTACTTTGAGTCTTTGAGTTGTTTTTTCTTATTAAAAAAGAGTCATCTTTTTGTATCTCTAAAATTGGATTCGGGGTTATTTCTCTAGGTGAAACTTTCTGTTCACGAGAGATCTTCTGAAACTGTAATCTATGATTAAAGGATATTTTTATGACATTTTACTTTTAGCAATTTTATTTATAAAATGTCCCCTTTTATCATATAAATTATTTTTATCTTTTTTCCACAGAAAATAATGATTTTGTACTTTTTTGAATTTCTGTATTATAAGATGGTAATTATTCTTCTACAAAGATTTATATTTATTTTAAATAATATTATTTTTAAGTGGAAACTTAGGTGGTTTGTATCAAGTGTATCCTGTTACATAACCACCAGTGCAATCATTGCACAGGAAGTATCCATTACCACAAAAAATTCCTAGTTGCCATTTTGTAAGTATTTTTTCTCATTTCCTGTTCCAATAAGTAGTAACTTTCACAAACCACTAGCTATGCTTTTTCTAGAGTTTCCTATAAATGAACCTTCAGTGAGTAGTAATTGTTACCGGATTTATTCAGTTACACTTAGTGCTTGAGATAGTAATTTACACCGCTTGGATCAAATATTCTTCTTAATGCTTGGTAGTATTCTATTACAAAAATGAGCTATAATGTGTTTATTTGTTCTCAAGCTGATAGACATTTAGATTTAAGACCCTCAAGATTTAAGTTATAAATAATATTTTCTTTAAAGAGATTGTATGAATATTTGATTTTTTTCTGAATAAATATCTAGAACTAGGGTTGTTCAACGCTTGGTAACATATGTTCAACTTTTAAATAAAGTGGCAAATCTGTTTCCAGGGGATTATATCCTTTTCATTCCCCCTAGAGAGCATGCAAAATCTAGTTTCTCCCTAGACTTGTCAGCCTGAACTTAAACCGTTTTAGCAGATGTGTAGTGAGATCTCATTTTGGCTTTAATCTGCGTTAGCCAAATGACTAATGTTGTTCAATTTTTTTCATACGTACATCTCCCATGTTATGTTTTCATATATATTCAACTTTACTAAATTCATTTACAGTTTGTGATAGCTCCTTTTGAAGTTTCAATAAGAGTTTTTACATTTAAGATTATATTCTCAGGGAATAGAAAAATGCTACGGTTATTACTATTAATATGATTTTATTTTATTCTCTCTTTTGTTTCTCTGGTTGAAAAATTTTAGGACAATGCTAAGTGGAAATGCTGACAGTGCACTTGTATCTTATTAATTTTAGTTTGACAGTATCAACAAACATAAAATTAGTTGTATATTTTTGTAGTTGTCATACTTATGTTGTAATTTTTTTACTGCTTTGATAAAAATTTTATCACTATTGGGTAACCAATTTTTTTCAGATGCTCCCTTTCTTCCTGTGAGTATATCATGCAGGTTTTCTTTGTCCATTTTTTATGTGACGAATTACACTTTGAATGTTTTCAAATACTAAAAGACATTTTCTAGGAAATTGCTCTGCTTATGATGAGTTGCTCCTTTAACATATTTTAACCTAGTTTGTTAATTAAGAATTCTGTGTCTGATCTGTGAAACATTGTGGTCTGTTTTGTAGGTTTCTTTTATAGTAATGAATTTCTGGTTCTTGTATCATGGTAATAGTATCATAAAATGAGTTGTGTAGACATGGTATAGAAAATTCGAGTTTCCAAGTTCAGATAGATGGCAAATGAAATGTGGAAAGATGCTCAACACAAACACATATTGGTACAATGCAAATTGAAGCTACAAGATTATATTGCACATTTAGTGACCTAGTGAATTTAAAATGGTTAACAAAAATATTCTCTACAAAATATGAAACAAATGGGACTCATATATTGTTGCTTGGCCCACAAAGTGTAGTACATTTTATTTTTTCTTTTCAAATGTATATATACAATTGGCACAGATTTTCTATTAATATATATTAACCTAAAGAAAAAAGGAAGTAGATATTCCACATACATATAAGCTGATAATAATGCCAATAACATGATGAAAAACCACTAGAAAAAATAAACACCTACCAGGGCCATGATCAGAAGGATGTCTACTCTTCAAGAACAGCTGAGTGAAGTTTCTTGTCTGAGCTGGAGTTGGTAGATCAACTTGTCTACATATCAAGAGTAAACATCTTGTCCTTAGAATAGGAAATAAGAAACAATACTCTTTTCTACTATCCAACCTTACTAACCTACATAAAGTTTGTCTTAAGAGCTCATAGCTAAATATAAACATTTCTATTCCTTTTTATATTATAAGCTTAAAGAAATATCCTCTTTACAGACAGATAGGCTATCTTTACCTTCAGGAAGAGGCGGGATTTCTGCAGAATCTGCAGAGTAAACTCCTTGGCCTCTGCCTCCTATTAAAAGAATAAAAGACAAGCAGTGTTAGGCAAGTAACTTAAGGGAGAGATATATTCGTGAAATAATAAAATATATTTTCTTTTTCCTCATCTTTTCTAATGTATATATAGAAGTTAATATACTTAATCTTCTTGGGAAGTGCTCTAGGACGAGAGGTTGGATACATCTGCAATTCGTTTCATGGCTAATTATTAGATCTACTTACAGTGACAAAATGTGTGATAAAAACAACTTCAACAAAACACGTTTGCCTTGGCTCGTGTCTTCAGGTATGTGCGTCCATTGTAGTAAATCTATAGCAGTGACATCAAAGGAAAGCAGAATGAGGACAAAATCCAGATAAAAAATATCACACCATTAGAAAGGCTTGTCCCCAATCATCTGCTTCCTTCACTAGGTCCCACCTCCTAGTAGCCTGCTCTGCTAAGAGCTCAACAATGTGTTGATTCATTGATGAGCTAACACCCTCACATTTTAACATCTCTAGACATTTCTTAGTCCAGTGCAATCACATTGATAACCAAGACTGACAATCATATGGGCTGTTCATTGAGTTAACTTAGCACCCCTGGGAAGTAAAGAAAGAACTAAAGAAAAGGTTAAAGGGGAGCACAAATTTGGGAATAGGTTAAGATTGCTAACAAGGGCTTCCACTGAGTCAAATCTATGTGGTTTGTGGCTTCAGTCAAGTTAGAAGAAAATATTGAAGGCACATCTTGGTTGTCTACCTTCTCATAGCCACTACAGACTTCTTGGTTCAATAAAGATCAATAAGGGTCAAGAGTATGGATGTGATAGTTGAGTGTTGACTCTTGTCATAAAAGCTTGGGTAAGGATCTGTGGGTCATCGAAGTCTACAGGAAGGTCCCTAATATAGAGCAGGGACATGGCTTTCATAGAAATAGAGATCAAATGCACTGACACCAAAGTATCTGATGTCAGGAGGGCTATAAAAACAATAGAAATACCGTCCTCACACAATGACCTTTATAACCTTAGCTGTGTATCTCCACAGCTGTGTCCTCTTGGACAGCAAGAACACCCAAAGACAAACATACAAAGGAAGAAATTGTTTTTCGCAAGGTATCTTGAGATGGAGCTGAGAGCTTTGATTATTCAAAAAGACTGATACTTAAATCAAGAAATAAATGTTAAATATATTGAAGATGACCAGAAAAAGTCAAGCATAACTTAGAAAATGTTAATTGAGAGGGTTAGATTACCTACCATTCATTTTTATTTCTTACTATTTTAAACACAATAAAAGGGTGAACAGTGAGTCGGAGTACTTGGAAAGTAAAATTGTGTTTCCTGTTTAGTGCATGTAAATATATTTTAAAATATGTATGTCAATAAACTTTACTAAGTAGAAATTATTAAGCAAATCCACTACCTAGTGCATGCATGTGTGTGTAGATATATGTATGTGTTATTAGAAATTAACCCAAGAGTACTTTAGCACTCAGCTATGTTTCCAGCTCTTTTTGGATTCCACTTTGGGACCAGATCCTGCTAAATTGCCTAGGTTGGCAATAAACTTGCTGACCTTCTGACTCATCTTTCTACATATGTGAGATTGCAAGTATGCATGACCACATCCAGGCCGGTGTGTTTATAATAAGCATAAATTTATTCAATTTTATAGTATTCTTTTGTAATGTATACTCTTTTTGTTTATTTTATATTGATTTAGATTTTATTTATGATACTCTTAAATACATTTAATATGAGCACATAAGGGAATTCCTGACTGTGTGGTAGATCGCAGGACATGGGACAGATCACCAAGGCACACCCTGGAGGGATGGGCAAACTTCTGCCCTACTTTCTTTCTGTGCCCTCGATCCATTCACTACATTCACTTGTGTTTCTGTGAGTAGCTTTTCCCTTCCAGACTACACATGCCATTACCAGCTGCTTGTGAATGGATTTAGACCTCCTAGAACTATGAGATAAGCCTTCCCTCCCTTAAGTTCTAAGTGTCAGGTATTGTGTATTAGCAAAAAAAAAAAAAAAGTATCTAAGTCAGAAGTTGGTGCCAGAGAAGTGGAGGTGTTGCCGTGACTTTGGTGACTTTGGGAGGAACAAGTAGGAGGAGTTCAGAAATGTGGAGCTTAATCTAAGGTAATTAGTTCAGTGGGGATGTTGCCCTCAGAAAGGATGAGAGGCCTTTGTGCTGCAGTCTAAAGGGGCCAACTATTTCTCACGGCAAAGATAGGTCTTGGTATCATCCACATGGTATTGGTTTTACAAGCATAGAGAATGGAAGAGCTGTAGGATCAGAACAGTTTCCACCTAGATTTTTGAAGAAGGCCTTGGAGACCGGCATCATGCCCATGTAGGCTGATGAATACAGAGCTGCCGGATTCAATGGAACTGGAGAATGTGCTGTTTGCTCTGCTGGCTTTGGGGCTTGCTTCAGTTCAGTTGCTTTCTATCCTCTTATTCCTCCTGTTTTTGGAATGAGACTGCTCACTCTGTACCATTGAATGTCAGAAATGAATAGTACCCACCCCAACCATCAGGGGCTCATAGGAAAGAATTTGCCCTGAATCTCTGAGGAGACTTTGGACTTGGATGTGTTGTCAGTGCTAGAAACATTATGACTTTGGTAACTCTTAAGAGATGAACTAAATGAATTTTGTTTAAGGAGGTGCGCATGAGTCTTTTGGGAATCAGGAGCAGACTATCATCGGTTAGATTTAAAATGTCCCTTCAAAGCTTTGTGTATTTGGATTTTGTTATCTATGGATTTTAGTGCTTTTGGGAGGTGGCGCCTAGTGGTGTGTGGCAGATTACTGGATGTGTGGCAGACCACTGAGGGTATGGCCTGAAAGGTTCCACCTTCATCCTGTGGACCTGATCTTTCTTCTTGTGATGCTGAGGAGCTATTTTCTATTGAGCCCTTCTTCCCGTTGCCAGTTTCTCATGAATGGATTGAGACCTTTGAAACTGAGAGCCAAAATAAAGCTTTCCTCTCTTTAGGTGTGTGTGTCGGGTATTGTGTCCTCACAACGAAAAAGTAATTAAGACAGTCATTCCCACCCAACTACATCTGACAACTTTTCCTTACAAATACCTCTAAATATTTGTAATCTCTATTAACTCCCCCCCACCCCCTCCGCCCCCGACACACACCCTTGAGAAAGGATCTCACTCCTGTCTGGTCCCGAACTCACTATAGAGCCCAGGTTGGCCTCAAACACACAGCAATCCTTCTCCCTCAGCCTCTTGAGTGCTAGGATTAGAGGCACACACCACTATGCCTGGTTTATTTGGTGCTGAGGAATTGAGCCCAGGGGCTTGAGCTTCCCTGGTAAGCACTTTAACTCCTGAACTATTCCTCCAACCCTGTATTAACGTCTTTACACTCATCTGCATTGCCATTACCTTAGTTCAGAACCACTACTTCTCACATGATTGCCACAAGACCCTCTTAATTAGCTCCTTGTTACTGGAGTGAGAGTAGTATTTTGAAGGCTTAACATGATCCCTTACCTACTCCCTCTCCATTACCATCACTATGCTGCCTGTAAGGCCTCTCAGACTCATATTTAACCTCAAAATGTACTCACACATGACCTTCAAAAGTGATCTATAGAGTTCTCCCTGGCCCACCTGCTATCTACCTTTATTTTATTTCTTACTGTGTCATGCTGTAGCATCTAACTCAGAGACAGCCAGGTTTCTACGAGTTTTTGTGGCTATGAAGAGAGAGAGAGAGAGAGAGAGAGAGAGAGAGAGAGAGAGAGAGAGAGTTTAGTTTGTCTTTGAACACAAGCATGCACTTGAAGATTTAGGAGCAATGTGGCAGAACCAAACATCAGGACCACAGCACAAGCGCTCACCTTCAGTCAGGGTAGATGTATGTATGGGAGGAAGGAAGAAAGTGCATGCGGGGTGTTCACATGAGTATTTCTCTAAAGAAACAATCTCGTGGCTTTACAGCAAATGAGACAAAGCAAAACCAGTTAAAAAAACCTTAAATATCATTAACCTGCCTTACTTACTAACGCTTTCTTGGGCACTTTCTTGGCTCTTTATTCACGCGCTTCCATTTACTTCCCATATTTTCAAGGATTCTTGCACTTTTTAAAAATTCTTGGTCACATGTGATTCCTATTCATTTTTCTGCTATCTGTCCAGAGGCTATATTAGGAAAACTATAATTGAATTTACATGGTTAAGTTAATACTATCTGTATTTGTTACTTTAAAAACATTTATGATGACTGATTATAAATATTTATCTGTGTCCAGTGCTGAATGATAAACTGTATTAATCCAGGTCTTATGCTGGGTTTGAAAGAACATTGGAACTCTTAATGGGAGTTCCTAGCATTCCTTCATTTGTTTACTATGCTTAATAATATACCTTAAGTGAAAGCTTTTGTTACTTTCTACCAATTTAAATTTCACATTTGATAGTGCTCTGAAGAAATAAACAGGCAGAAACAATTTATCAGAGAAGCAGGCCGCCTCTTCTAGTTTTTGTCTTCCAAGATTTCTTTTATGTCTCATTGCCTACACCCTGGACGTTTCTCTATTTCTTCTGTTGAATCCTTATCATTCCTGGATGTTATTTATAAATATTCTTTGTAAGAAAAACCTTTACTGAATAAATTATTTTATTCATTTGCTTGATGAAAAACATGAATGCACTGTAAATACAGAACATTTATCTGCTTACTTAATGTATTTAATTCATTGCTCTTTGTTAAATGTCCTCCCATTTTTGTGAATAAAAGATTAAATGCTTCACTTTCACTTAAAAATACACTTAAATGTTTTCATTATAGATTTATTACCAATGTGTAAGAGCAGCTAAAAGGCACACCAAGATAATGCAACTTCTAAGATAATAGAGCAAAAATAGGCCTGGATCACTGCACAAGTTTTTGATTTTTGAATTGAATTCCATTGATGATGGAACATGCAATTATAAGAAATTAAAATGCACACAATTTTGAATTAAAATAAACACTTATAAGGCAGCTGAAGTCAAGGTTGCCAGATGACCTTTTACATAATCTTGGGAAAACAGAAAAATATGGTTGAATGAATTATATAAAATGCTTTACTTAGTGAAAGTAATTTTGAATTCTTTCTTTAGAAGTAGATAAAAAATTTATAAAATTTTACGAGAATGACCCAAATCATTAAAGTAATCTATTGGCCTCTAAAGAAGGCCAAACATTAATCAATCAACAATATTCCTGGTGTCTTTTTCTCATGCCCTGTATTATTAGTGCCCTTAGTTGGAAGAGCCAGATAAAATAAACACCCGTTAAAGTTTGCAACCATTAGCAGGCATAGCCTCACTCATACACCGGTTTCATTCCTGGAGGTGAGTGAACTTGCACAATTAGTACTGTCGCTCTGACGACTGTTTCTGTTTCCTGAAAAATGGAAGGGAAAAATCTTTATCTCACATGCACCTCTGAGTTTTGAATGCCATAAAGCACACAAAATACCAATCACAGAACCTGATATATAGCATATCCTCAGTGGATATTGGCATTTTTCTGGATTGATGTAGCAATTCAACTCACAGAATTCCCGGGGTGCCGTCTCCGTGTTGGGACAGTTCATGAGTTGTGGCTGTGCTGAGACTGTGTCGGGTAAGTGGCAAGGGTGCAAGCGCCGTGTAAATAGCTATTTGTGTACAGTGGAGATTCACATTTCATAACGTGGAGAGTGACTGAACACTGCAAATGAGCAAGAATACCCATAAATAGAGATTTCTAGCTGACAGGCTGCTGATAAGACAGCTTTTACTCTATGAGAAATGAGTTGAGCAAACATATGATTGAAGCCGCAGTGTGAAAGAGAATCAAAAAGGGCTGCTTGTAGTGCGGAAATTGATTAGAGTTTGACTGTGGTAGCAGTAATTAGCACACACACAGACACACACACACACACACACACACACACACACACACACACACACACAGTGTATTTTCTACTACCTGCCTGCCTGTGTAGCTACCTTCCTTCCTTCTAACCAACTGTACTACAGACCTGCCAATCTACCTACCTACCCATAATCATCAGCATAATACAAAGCTCATGATGGTAAGCTAATAAGAGAGGAAATTGGTTAAGTGTTTATGTAACATAATAGAAAGTATTGTGATTTAGACAAAAAAAGGTCCCAGAAGTCTGGTGTTCAGTGATGGGCGCTGGGAAGGTGATTAGACCAAGGCAAGCTGAATGAGCTGTTAGGTGGGGAAGGGGTAAGTAACCGGGAGTGCGACCTGCAAGGCTATATTTATAATCCTCCTTTTATCTGTTTTCTGGCCTCTTTAAGGTGCGTAGTAGTATCCTCCACATTCTCTAACATAAGCATTTTTTTAAAAACTTCAGCTGGTTTAGCATGGACTCAGGTTACTGAAACTTCTCTTTTCAGGTGCATTTATTAGGTATTTTGTGGCATTGATAGGAAGGTGGCTAACATAGAGAGAATATTCAGAACTAATCTCTAATAGAAACTGTAGGGAGAGTTAGAGAGGACATTCAGTGATCCCAGAGTTTAAAATGTGAACACACACAAAAACACATATACACACATATACCAGCAATAGTTAAGACCAAGACAAGGTAGACTAATATGAAAGAAAGAACTGAGTTAAGTTAAATAATATTTGGAGGTAATCTCATTAAAATGCTTGATTTTTCACTGGTGTATAATCTAGGTGTTTCAACCTTCATTTTGGAAATTTTTCCTCTTTCAGCTTTCTGATCCCTAAAGCCAAGAGCACTTTTTCATTAATAATTTCAGCTTTCTCTTCTAAATCATTTTGATTTCTCTTTTGTATCCCCAACATCTCTTCTGGTGTAGTCTTGAATTCCTGCCCCTTCCTGCCCCCCTGATACATATGGACATCTGACTATTCCCTAAATTTGGAACAAAAAGTGTCATCTCTCACTAAGGCTCCTGTGAGGTGCCTGGGTTTCTGTTCCCAACTTTTTGATTAATTCCTCCTTCTTTCATCTGTTTGTATCTAACTCTGTTTACGTGCCCTGCACACTTCAACCTGCTTTCAAATATTTTCATCCTTTAGACTGCTTTCTGATTTATTTTTTTCTAAAACAGCATTCAGCCCAATTCCTGCCCCTGATGTCAATCCATACTGCACTATCTCTAATGGTTTTAGGCATGTTTGGACAATGTGACATTTCAGAGAGATACTTTGAGTAAGATAGACCTAATTTCAAGTTCCCCATTAATTCTCTATTAATTAGTTTGCCTGAAGAAGTTATTGTAATTAAGGCCTTTGTAAATTCAAATTTTAAAAATAATTAATAACTGAATAACTGAATTTGCAGAGTCCTCACATCCTCTCTGTCCCACACATGCCCAGCTTTCTCCACTATTGGCCTTCTGCACTTGTTACAGTTAATAAACTTGTATGACCAATATTAACATCTGAAGGCTGCAGTTTACATTATGACTCACTTCTATTGATGTATACTCCATGGATTTTTACAAATACTTAATAATATGAAGCTGCCTTTAAAACCTTATTGTTTTAACAATTCTATATTTTAATCTATGCCTCTCCACTTACTAACTCCTGGATATTGGCAGCACTCTTACTATTTTCATAGTTTTTATTCTATTTTTTTGACATGGCCTTGCTCTGTAGCCAAGGCGGATCCTGACCTCACTGTGGAGTACAGGCTAGCTTGGGACTCACAGCAATCCTCCTGCCTCAGCCTCCTGAGTGCTGGGATTACAGGTGTGTGCCACCACGTCTGGCGTATGTGATGCTGGGGAAATGGTCCTAGGGTTTTGTGGTTGCAAGGCAAGCACTTATCTGCTGCACCAATCCTCTAGCCCCAGAGTTTTTATTCTAAAAGTCATGTAGTTGAAATCATAGTATATAATCTTTCCAGATCTGCTTTTTCACTTATTAATATGCATTTCCATTTGTCTTATGTTTTTTATAACTTGCTAGCTCTTTTCTTTTTTGTGCCATGCATTATTGCACTGATATAGGTACTAAGTTAATTTATTCATTTTTATTGGAGACATTAATTGCCATCCATGCTTTGGAAATTGTAATGAGGTCCAGGTTAGTAATTTTTTTTTTCATGTATGGTATCTTTAGTATTGTAAAGAAAGGAGTCATTACTACAATCAACTCAGGCTAGATGAGGTGATTGCTACGAGCTTTATAGTTTTGTGTTTTACATTTAGTTCTTGTAAAGCATCAAAATGGACTTAATTTTTCAACAAGATATAAGGTTTCTATTCATATTCCTTTTTTATTTCCTTTACTGTATTTGAAAAGACTATCTTTATTTCATTCTGCTATCTTAATTCATTTGTCAAAGACCAGTTGAATGTGTGTGTGTGTGCATTTGTGTGTGTGTGTGTGTGTGTGTGTGTGTGTGTGTGTGTATTTATTTGTGGACATTTTTCTGGGCTGATTTTGTTTCATTAATCTATCCATCTATGCTTTTATCAGCACCACATTTTTAAATTAGTATAATTTTACAGTAAGTTGAAGCTGGAAAGTGTTTGTTTTCTGGTTTGTTCTTCTCCTTCAAATAAAGTGAATAGATTATTTGTTTTTGTCTTGATAATTTTTTCTATCTGGTTGAAAAGGTCCTGATTCCAATTTGCCAAAAAAGTTTTAAATCAGGAGTGATTATTGGATTTTTGTCTAGTGTTTTCCTTTACTGTTCATGTAATCTTGGGTTTTTTGTCGTTTTATGTGATGGACTGCGCAATTTTTTGTTAATATTGAACTAGTCTTGCTTACTCAGGATAAATCTCACTTACTTAATTTGTTTAATTATTTCTATCTATTGTTGTGTTTGATCTGCTAATGTTACTTTGAGGATTTTTTTATGAATAGTGATTAGAAAAATTGGTGCATAATTTTCTTTTTGTAATGTCTACCTAGTTTTGATATTAGAGTAAAACTGGCTCATAGAATGAGTAGAAAGTATTTTCTTTGTGTCTTCTATAAAAGATTGAGAAACTTTAAAATGATTAACTTAAAATATGAATGTGCACCATTTTCTCATGGTGAATAAAATTACCATATATTGCAAACATATGCCGATAAAATAGTTGTTACGGGAAAAATGATGTTAGAGAATTTATAACATTTCTTCCTTAAGTCTGTGGTAGAATTCTTAAGTGAACCTATCAAGGCGTGTGCCTTCCACTTTAGCATATTATTCATGTTCAATTTATTTAGTATTTGTAGATATAGTCAGGTAACCTGTATCTTCCTGTGTGAGTTCTCAGTTGTGTCTTTCAAGGAAGTGGTCCATTTCACCTAGATTATCAAATTTGTGGGCTTAGAGCTATTGATATTACATTAATATCCTTTTACTACCCTGCGGTCTGTAGTGATATCATCTCTTCCTTCGTGGAATAGGTAACAATGTATTTTTTCTCTTGTCTTAGTTCAGCTGAATACAATCTTATTAATTGCATTGATATTTTCATCAAAAAACTCAGTTTGATTCAATTAATCGGCATGATTGTCTCAAGATTCATCCATTTACTTACGAAATCTATTTGTGTTTATGAAAGAGTAGTACTCCATTGTGTACATATTCCACAATTTTTGTATCCATTGGTCTATTGATGGATATTTAGGAGACTTCCACAATTTGGCTATTGTTAGTTGTGCTGCTATAAACATGGGTATATATGTGTCTCTATTACACGTTGCTTTTAACTCTTTTGAAAAGATGCCCCGAAGTGAGATTGTTGGATTGAATAGAATATTTATTTTCAGGCTTTTACCTTCATGCTAAGTGAAGTGAGTCAAACGTTGGTTAAATATCTTATGGTTTCTCTAATATGAAATTCCCAGAATACATGCATTGGGTAGAGCCAAACAGGTATGATGGTCCTCAAGTGCATGTAATTTTTTCCACTTTCATGTTCAGGACATTAATTGGTGCAGCAAAGTCATTCTTCTTTTACAGTGATTTTTTAAAATCTCAGTCATTTGTTTTAAATTCTCTCAGAACTTCCATTTCTTTGTTTCACTATTAGTCTGTTCACTAAATCTGCATGCTTTTTGTATCAAAGTCTTTAACATATTAACCATAATTTCTGCAAGTTACTCTTCTGATGATGCTGTTGTTTCTGCCACATCTGTCTGACTTGACTTTTATGTGCGCTCAGACTTCTCAACCCACAGTCACCTTGTCTGTTTTTTCCTAAGTAGCGGGTGCTGGAGTCAGGGTCACATGATATGCTGAGGAAAAGACTGCGGTAGAAGGCCGCTGGCAATGTTAATGGTAAGGTGTGTGCAATCAAAGAATTCCACAGCCCTATGACCCAATTTCATCCCCTTGATGAGCCTGCGCCCCCTAATGGCGCTCGTCACTAGTACTACTCACACTTTCACCCACAGGCTGAAGAGGCCAGCAGGCTGGAGTCGGGTATTTTATTTTCCTCAGGCTGTGTAAGTGGCTAATAAAATGCCAGCAGCATAAGCGTTGGTAAAATTCTGTCTTCTGAGGACGGGTCTTACGAGAATATTAGAGTTCTCTGATGGATTTTTTGAATGTTGCCCCCTCTCCCAGCTTAAAGTACAGGCAAGGCTTCTTTCCTCCACTATTCACTTTGAGGATCTTAATAGCTCCTGGAAATAAAATTCACAAAATCAGAGACTTTCTCGCGGACAGGTCTCCTTGGTATTTTTTAGCTCTTTCACCTACTCTGATTCCCTGGCAAAACTCAAAGTCAATTATTATGTGCCTTTCTCTACCTCACCATAAATTTTGATAGAGGTTTCTGTTGGTAGGTGCACTTCTGTTTCAGCAGGCTGCGATTTTGTTTATCTGTGGTTCTACTTTTCTAATTTTGGGGATGGTTTTGCTTTGTGATTTCACTTGTGGATCTGAAGAGAGATGCTGATATGTTAGCTTTTTCAACATTTACTTCTTAGAAGAGAATAATGACATCTAAGCTATTTCATTTTCTTAAATATTATTTTTAAATGACAAATTCATAATAACAAAAACCTCATCTTTTTTAGATACTGTGGTATTCTGGAATATAATGTGAAATATGTGGAATATATAACGCACACATACATAATTAAAGCTTTTAGCTACACAACCATAACTGCACAAAAGTAACTATAATACCATTGGTTCCAAACACATCAAGTGCTCAATGCCAAGCCTACTATAAGACATATTCAATACATAGTTCCTCTCATTGTTTTTACAATTATTATCCTTGCATGAAATAAGACATGTAAAAATGCGTATCATAGCACCCATACATACATTCCTATATTTAAATATGTTGGTTATTGTTTCCTTCTTCAGGTTCTTTTAAAAAAATGTAAATTGCTTCTCTGTCTTTCTGTTGGTGACAATATCAGAAAGTGAGACAAAAAAGCCCAGGTTGTTGAGTTAGAGCTAGCAATTACCAACAACTTCTGAAAATGCTTAATGAAGCAGGTTCAACCCTGGTAAGGGAACCATGGGTCAGAAAAACTATATTAGTGCTTTCCGTGTAATGGTTTTTGCAGAGAGTAGAATTGAGAATTGTCTTAAAATGTTTGCAATCCGTGTTTTTCTACCAGAATTATCATATTGAGTGCAAATTTGTAGCAAAAGACTGGGGAATTCTTTTCTTGATCTTTTTTATTCTTTATCTCCTTTAGATATGAATTCAAATCGAACATTTCATTCTCAAACAGGAGAAACCAGCCTAAGTCAAGATATTTTAAATACATCTGACAATTAACCCGCATGAACAAAAAACAACTTTGAAAAATTTTAAATGTTTGGAGCTTGCATTCTGAGAAGGGCAAACAGTAAGCTGCCTGTTAGAGGGACACCACTTCCATTTTCTTTTCTGCTTTTTCATTCAGTCTCTTCAGGGAGTGCAAAAAATTAGGTTTTCTTTTGCTTTATAACTTTTAGGTGGTGAAAAGCCTGCCTGCCAGTCTTCATCCTGCAATATCAAGTCTTCCAAACGCTCCTTTGACCCTGATGACACTATCAAGGACCTTAACATTGTTTTCAACATCCACCAAGTTTCAGAGAAGCTGTAATATTTTCGTAGTATCCATTAGAAGATGCACTAAGGACAGAAGTGATTAATATTGTAATTTAGGTGGTATAAAAATGATCTCTATTTACCTAATGACTGACATAATATTGTCACTTTTTTTTCTTCATTACTTAAGCAATGACTGTTAACTTCCCACTGAGGGGAATGGTATTGTGATTTATTTTACCTTTGGTTAAAATCCAGGACAGGTGGTGTGGTGCTCCTGTCTGCTATGTTTTGTCATTTGGAAGCCATAGCAGTAAAACGAAAGTGGGACAAACGGTACAAGACAATCATGGAATTCCCATTATCACTGGGCAGTATTGAAATTTTAGAGGACAATTGTGCCTAAGGTAATTGGACTTGAAGACGGCTAATGGGTTACATAGTACAGGTGAAGTAAATAATGTGGCCTGAGTTTTATGGATATAGTAGCTTCTTTTTTGTCTGTAAAAAGATGTTATAATTTGTTCACCACCCCATTGGTAGCAGATTTCTTTATTATTCCTTTACTGCATAATTTCTACCATTCTATGTACTATTTTTAATGATGTCAAAGACAAGCTACTTTTTCATAAATGTTAAAGTAATGCTAAAAATCACAAGGAATGCAATAAAGATTATCTGTATTCAACCAGCCAGAGACGACCCAGATTTGCCATGTGTGGCAACAATTTTCTCCCTTCATATATGATCAGAATTACATGATTGTAATGCTCATTCTTTAAACTTTTGGAAATTATAACCACAGACTGATGTATGCTTCTATAATATTTTAAAGAACCACTTTATCTTTGCAAATGAATAATTGCAATTTTTTAAAATCATTTTGTAATTTTGTGTATACAGTTGTCCCTCATCATCCACACAAGATTGGTTCTAGGACTCCTGCAGATACCAAATCTGTAGATCTTTAAAATGAAATGGAATCATACTTGCATATAAACTATGTGCATCCTCATCTGTACTTCAAATCATCTCGTTTACTTTTAATACTGTAATGTAAATTTTACATAAGTAGATACTACATTTTTTGGAAGTAATAAGAGGAAAAGTATCGATATCGGTCCAGTACAGACGCAATTTTCCCCATCGTTTTTTTTTTTTTTTCTTATTGCCTGAATCCATAGAAGTGTGGTACCAGCATATACAGATTCTCAGTGTGTATTTATTTTCTTACTTAACATGATTACAGAAATGTTTTGGTTAATCTCCTTATATAAAACAATTTTGGATACATGAAATTGTATTTTTTTGCCAATACTCATAAACATAGATGAACCGGGCACTGAGTGGATCAAAGGTTCATAGAAGTTTAAAAAATTTCAAGACATAATATCAAATGCCAGTTCAGAAATTTCGTGCAATTTGCCCTCTTAGTAATGTATGAGTCTTGTTAACATGTTGAAAATAAGTTGCAGAAAATTAGGTGTTTTTAAATCTATATAGGGAATAAATAAACTTGAAAAGTCACTGGATTTGAAATTAAAGTAGAAACTATAATAATAATCATGAAGAGAAAATAGTGAATAACAAATTGTAGACAAACTTGATTTAAATACTTTGAAAAATGAAAAAAAACACTATGATTTGGGCCATAACATATTCAAAATTGAAGTTGAAGGAGGAATAAGTGATATTTACAAAATTTTTTGTTTTGGCTAAAATTTATTTTGGGAAATGTGGTTCTATGTTTTTTTTTTTTTTTCCTGACTCAAGATAGTACCATACTGTTGAGACAGCAAGGCCAATACTCTAGTTTTCTCTTTCCCAAGAAAGAAATATTTATTCTTTGGCACATGTGAGACTCTACACAATTCCAGCACAAGAAATGATGGCTGAAATCCTGTGAAAGCCACAGCCAAACCTTCAGAGGAAACGTATGAAAGGTGGATTTTTTAATGACTGAGAAAATGAAAGAAGCACATAATCCTATCAAAAGCATATCATACAATTTCTACTTACAAATGGGAGCTGTAAGAAAGAAGACTATACCCACGTTTCCTAAACTGCAGACACTTCATGTACATGCACTTATATGCGACATGCAAGATTGGCATTATAAGCTTATAGTCTATCCAATACCATTAGTGATGGAACGTTTCATAAATATATGTTAATTATACTTCAGTACAGAAGCAACTTATCCTTGAAAAAGATGAAGATGTTGAGACAAAACATGCCGATTATTATAAATGTGCTTGTTTGCTTTGGGTTGTAAGTCATAATGGATTTTGACAATCTGTGCATGTAAATTAAACTCAATAAACAGCTCTTGATTGAGTGTGTCTAAATTGATAGCACAAGTAAGTTGATAGTTACGTTTTAAAATAGAATTCACGGAACATCGAAGAGAGAGACCTCAAGAAGGATATAACACTTAACAATATGACACTGTTTTAAAATGGTCACTTATCCAAAGAATACAATTTGTTCAAATCGCTAGGCCCACTTCTTTGTTGCATGTTAGAGCCCTTGGGTCCCACTCCTTAAGAGTTTCATTACCTGGTCATGTAGGAAGGCCTGGTGGCTGCCACGATAGCAGAATCAACAGAGACGGCAAGTCATGTCTCTGAGGAAAAGAGTAGCTCATCTCATTAGATAAGAAATTTCATTATTTATTTCATTTGCTCTTTCAATAATTTCCTAGTATTTATCAAATGTGTCAAATGCAAGCTTATTACCCATTTTTAAATTACACAACATATTTATTAAATCAATATTATATGTGAAGCCTTGTGCTGGATGTCATACACACATTTCATCAGCACTTTTAATTTCAAGGATAAAACATGCAGCTAATATTTATATCACATTAACTATGTGGCAGGCATTCTTCCAAAAATTATTTATATGATAACTCATTTAATCCTCTTGATAACACTGCAAGATAGATGCTATTATTATCTCTTTCTTTTTTACAAAGAAATCACCATGCTCAATGTCATGGAAAGCAGTGTGTCTGAGATTCATTCTTAGACTGACACAGATGTAAACACTACAGATTTAGCGTTACCGATCGACTAATATTATTTTTATGAGCCTGGCTTAGAAACAACAACCTCCCAAACCTCAACAACTACTTTTTCTTAGCAAATTTTTTCTTACTATGAAGAGTCTTACGGTGGCAGGTTAAACCTTGCCTTGGTTCCAGCTCTGCTAGAATTTTTTTTTCTCTTTGTCATTGTGAGATTTTAATGTTAAAATGGTTGGCCACTGATTGCATCATCTGGAAAAAGGATAAGACAAATGAGGAAATTTAGAAAATCATTATATTGGTGCCTAGCTAGAAATTATTTTTCTGTTTGAAATTTATATTTTATTACTGATATTAGTCATTAGTTTTGTTAGTGGCAGTTTAATGATTAATCTCTATTAGATTCTCTTATTTTGTGTGGCATTGGAAATTGAGATCATTTTTTATATTGAGACAGGGTATTGCTAGTTGCTCAAGCTGGGCTAGAACTTCCAATTCTCCTGACTGAGCCTCCCAAAGTTCTGGGATTGCAGGCTAAGCCGAGCTTAACATTTCATTGTTAGGAGCTTTTTTTTTTTGAGTCATTGGAGTTTTTAGCACAATTTGCATATGAAATTTGATTCATTAAATGACACACCATTAGCAAATGTTCTGTGCTGTATAAGACAATTCTTAACACTTTAATGCAGAAGTCATATAGTCATATGACTTATAGTTTCTTTAAGGAAGATTTAGCTTTTTTATGTAGACAAATTTGCAATCTATTTCTCAAAATTTTCTTGCATATATATGGCTTATAAAATATTGTCCTCTCATCAAAATTGCATTGTTTTCTTCTATATTTTATCGAATAATTTTTAGAAATTTAAAATTTCACCACATAGAAATTATTTTTCTGTAAGATTCTGTAGAGTTTTAAAATTCTTAAATCTCTGTGGTTAACCAATTTAAAATATAATTTCAATTTTTAAGTGTAACTTTTATCATATCCTTGTGCTCTCTATATATGTGTCTATATTCTGCATTCCTAATTATTTTGTTCATTTTACCTGTATCAAAATATTTAATTACTGTGATAATTTCACCTCTGATAAGATAACCCTATCTTCACTATTCAATTTAAAATTAAAGATTTAAATACTTGATGTAATACAAATTGCGAGTAGATTTGCGATCACAAGGGACTGGCGAAGTAAAAGCGAAAGAGAGGAGCGGTTGGCCGAGGTGAGCCAGGGAGGGATGAGGTATAGTCCAACGTGGTTCGAAGAGGAAAAGGTGACGTACTCACAAAATAAGCAGCAAAGACCTGAAGTAATGAATGTGTTGATTATTCTGATGTGATTCCTATCCGATGTATGAGTCATAAAATCATATTGCAGCTCATAAACATGTATATGCAGACTGTATCTCTCAAAAATAAAATTAGTGTAAGATAAAAATAAAAACTAAAATTATGGGTTTAAAAAAAAATCTCTTGCTCAATTTTAAAAACCATAGCCTGATGATGATAATGTTTTAACCATTTCATTACTTGTGTTTCTTTTATATCTTTCGTGTTCACTCCTTCTCAGATGCCTAGTTTTGGGTATTTTCTCTCATTCTCTAGGTCACTTCTTCTGCATGGAAGCTTTTTATTTGGATGCGATCTTGTTTCTCCATTTTTTTTTTCTTTTTTTGCTCTTTGCTTTTGGAGTCTTATCCCAAAAAATCCTGGCTTCGTTCAATTCACAAAACATTGCCATATGCCAAGCAGGTGGCTGAAGTTGTGTGAAAAAATGCTTGATATCACTAATCATAGAGGAAATGCAAATTAAAATCTCCCTTTAGTTAAGCTGGCTGTTAACAAAAAGATGAAAGATAAGTGCTGGAGATGACTTGAAGAAAAGAGAAACCGTAGACAATTCTGGTGGGAATATAAATCAGTACAGATGTTACTGAAATTCCTATATTAATTAAAATTAGCACAGCCGTGATCCAGAAATTCTACTACAAAGTATACAACTGAAGGAAATAAGATGAAATAGGAAACAGTAGGAATAGAACTGAGAATGATTATACTGAGTGCAATAAACCAGATACAGGAAGATGGATTCCACACGGTGTCATTCTAAGTGCACTCTTGAAACCGTTGACCTTAGTGTAGACGGTGTGAAGCCAGAGGCTGGGGAAAGAAGGGTAGGGTACATGAGGGAGGCTGGTGGGTGGGTGTGATGCTAAGGGTTAGGAAGGAGGGCCAATGAAGGGGTTCTGTTGCACCGAAGGGTGACTATACCAACGTTATTGTACACCATATCTTCCTGAGATCACACGCCGAAGGTTTAAGTATCTCATGGATTCTCTTACCTGAAAAATCCAAACTATAAATTTGGAAAAAAGTAAAAGAGAGAGAGAGAGAGAGAGAGAGATAGAGAGAGAGAGAGTAGAAAATAGCTTTTGGTTTACCAAAATGAAACAACGAATGTTTGAAGTGATCAATATCACAATTACCCTAATTTGATCATTACAAAATAAGTGCATGCATTAATATATCATACCCCATAATTTGTCTGATTACCTTTCCATTTAAATATGACTAAAATTTTTTTCTAGTTTCTCTCTTCCTGAAGAACCTTGAAATCTGGAGGTTAAGATATCGATCTCCAGACCAACTACCAGTTACCGTAAGGGTCGTTATTTTAGTTTTCTTTGATTCCTTAAAGGATTGTCATTTAAAATTGCTCATACATCTAGAATAAGGAATAGCTTCATTTTTCTAAAGTGAATTTCTTTATATTAATACCCTTATTTTAGTTAATACATCTTTTAAAGTTTTATTGCTACTGTAATTCCTGTCATTTTTAATAGAAAGAAACTAATTTTTGTATACTGACTTCATCTTCCCTGGCACATACTCTATTTCTTTCTCTCTGTGTGTTATTGCATTAGGCAAGCAATCTAACGTAATACTATCTAGTTGTGGTCATCATTGAGTTGCTTTTAATAGTATAAAATATTCACAACTAAGGAAAATGATTTTTAAAAACTTTTCCTAAAATTATTCCTTTCTTTAGTATGCATTCATGCTACACAATATTTGCATTCAACTTACAGAGCTGTTACCTGCACGTGTTCCAGTGCATTCATTTTTACTTCTCACTCCTTGTCCCTCTCTATGTCTCCTCTTGCTCCAGATCCCCTTTCCCTCTCCACAAAATCAGCCTCCCTGTTTTCTACTATCTCTCTCTCTCTCTCTCTCTCTCTCTCTCTCTCTCTCTCTCTTACTTCTTTCCAAATTTATAGTTTGGGTTTCTCAGGTAAGAGAACCCATGGGATACTTAACCTTCTGTGGTTTTTTTTTTTTTTGAGACATGGTCTCCCTGTGCAGTCTAGACTGGTCCTAGGCTTACTTGTAGACAATCCTTGCCTTGGTTGAACTCATGAAGTCCTCACGCCTCTGCCTCATATGTTGTTGGGATTACAGGCCTCTGCTACCATGCCCAGATGTGATGTGGTGCAGGGGGGTGGTAAATGCCTAGCTCACAGGAGGGCTCTAGTCACTGAGCTGCACCCTCATCCATACTGGGTCTGATTTATCTCACTTATCATATTGGGCTCAAGGAAAATATTGTTTTTTTCTTTTATTGCCTAGAAGTATGATACAATACATATTTATAATAAGTAGATAAAAAGTTTTATAAAACATTTTAGTGTATTTCACTGTTTGAACAGCATTATATAACCTTTAATTCTTATTTTAAGTTTATACCCATTTCTTATTTGTAATTATACCTAACACCTTTATCTTTTAAAGTCGAACCCTAATTTTAACAAATTTCAACACTCTAGTATGAGATCAGGGCAATTTACCCTTTCTACTGTGTTCCCATAGCATCATCTTATAGATAGTTGTATATACTTGTGAAAGGAGCTCAAATATGGTGGAAGTTATAAATACATCTTGTACACAATATGTATTCATATTCATACAAATAGTCATTAGGAAATGCACATTCAAACCACAAGATATCAACATGTATAACTGCAGTTCTACTTCATATATGAATATGGATACACAGACAAATATATATGCTATTATATTGAAGCAGTTTGCTTATTACCCTATAGAATTAAAGAATGATATAGTTTACTCTATGTAAACCCAAAAAGAGTTTCTTGGAAAGCTTAGAATTCTTGAATACCCTATGAACTATTTTTTTAGATTACCTCTAATGCTATGTTTTCTTTAATGCTACTACTCTGAATGCATACCTCTTCCAATATGCCTAAAATTAAATAAACTCTTATTTTAAAAATGTAGCTCTACAAGACTACCAGTGCTTTCCCTTCATCTTGAAGCTCACAGTGCCTCTACATGGTGTAAACAATTCAAGGTTTTGTGACTTTCCAGGTTCATGTACTATTGTATCTCATAAACTTAGTGTTTTAATCAGCCCAATCTGTGACATATTAAGTGTTAAAACTGTTTTAATTATCATATGGGTTTTTAAATTTTGGTTACTTCATACATTGTAAGATGTTGATCACAATTTAGATGTATAAATTACCTATAATTTCTTTCCAGATAATAAAAGTTGGTAACTTCTTTACGTATGTTACATGTCATCTTGATTTTATCTATGTATCTCATGACATTTCTGATAACTTCTAAAGCAAAAGTGAGGAAAAAAGGGAAGATTTATATTCTAAATAAATTTTTCATAAGGACAAGTACAGAATGTATCAAAATATAGAAGTATAGTAACTTTCTTAAAATCCAAGGCATCGGGGACTCATTAAGCATGAAAGTAGAGTATGTATGTTATTTTCTTTCCTTCTTTATTAGTCAAAGTAAAATTTAATAGTTTCCATATATAAATAGAATCTTGTTTATGAGATTCAATTTTTTCACTTTTCTTCCCCCATGCTCTTTGTTAATTATATGATTAAAAAAAACAATTTAGAGTCTGTGATTCTCACATCACTATAAATAGTTCAAATGTAGAAAATTATAATTGTATTTAATTTAGAAATCATCCAGTTAACGAATCTCATTAACACATCTTTTAACATCTTTGCTTTTATCCATAATCACTTTTTGGTTTTTGTGGCCCTTGGTATCCAGCCCAGGGATGCTCTACCACTCAGCTGCAGCTCCATCCTTGCTTGTTTATGTTATTTTTTTTTCCTGAGATATGGTCTTACCAAGTTGCCCAGGCAAATCTTGAACTTAGAATCCTCCTGTCTCAGCCTTTCAAGTAGCTAGAATAAAATTGTCCACCACCAAGCTCCAGTAATAATCACCTTAGATCATAAAATAATAAACACTGCATTATAGAGTTATTTTGCTTATTATAGTTGGTAGTTAATATATTTTATCTTTCTTCTGTAAATTTTCAAGTATAAAATAACACATAAATGTATGTTTATCTTACTTCCCAATTATCATTAATAAAACTTCTACATCTCAGTTTGATATATATATAAAGATTTGATTATATATATATATATATATATATATATATATATATATATATATATTTGTCTTAATCATTTAATGATTCATCATTTTCTTGAATGGCTGATTTGAAAAAATGCTTCTTGGGCTGGAAGAATAGCAAAATGGTTAGAGCACTTGCCTAACAAAAGTAAGGCCCTGAGTTTGATTCCCAGCACCACATAAATCAGATGTGGTGGCACACTCCTGTAATCCCAGTAGTCAGAAAGCTGAGGCAAGATGATTGTTATAAGTCTGAGGCTATCCTGGGCTATAAAATGAGTTAAAGATCAGCTGGTACTACAGAGAGGGACCTTGTCTTAATAAAGAAGGAAAAAAAAAGAAGGAAGGAATTAAGGAAAGAGGGAGGGAAAGAAAGAAGGAAGGAAGGAAGGAAGAGAAAGAAAAAACTAATAAAGACTGTTTTGTGAGCCTTTCTATCTGTGCAGCTGTCAAATTGATCTCTCAGTTGCTGGCTTAAACAATTCTGTTCTTCCAAATTGTCCTAAGTGTAAACAGCCCTTCTCTACTGGCCTCTGCTTCCATTGTTCTGGGCCACGTCCTGCCACCTGTCACACCCATCCTACCAGCCCTTGGCCGGGAACTCCACCTGGGATCCCGTCCCCTAGGCTCTGCTCTCCCAGCTGACACTCCGCTCCTCTTGTGCCCTTTCTGTCTGTGGTGCTTGAACATCGCCCTTTCTCTTCATCTGCCTAGTTCTTCCTGGGTCATGGAACCACCAAAATTTACCTCAAGTATTTCATTATGGAAAATAACTTCTTAAAACATACCTCTCTCCACCAAAACTGGCTACAATAATGGTTTCTTTTGTGCTTTTACAAGATCCCACATTAAACATAATCAAAGCCTTCATTACAATGCATTCTAATTTAGTGTTAACTTTTGTCCTTCCTTTATTAGACTGAGATCAGAATCATGCATATTCCTCTGTACAAACACACAGCCTGGCCAACATCTGGCACCAAATCGATGTCGGGGGAATGCTAATATTCTAGAAAGCTCTTGTTGCCTACTTCATTCGATTACTTCCTATTTCTCCATATTATAACACTAACAGTTAAGGCCACACACCATCATGTTTGATGTATATCATCCTGCACGTGTGCATGTTTCTTAGGTTTTGTTTTGTTTTGTTTTTCTTAAAGAAAACCCCTGCTATCTTCTTTACTATTTTTGGTAGCACATACCTCAGATGGATGCCATGAACTGAAATCAGGTCGGGCCAAGTTTGAAAACTCTGTTCACTAGTAGAACAAGCAGAGATGGTGAAATTACATCCCTAGCTTGCTCAGTTACTCTTTTGCCTTACCGATCCTATTTCATCCCCGCAAGTGTTAGATTCCTCAGCCTATCAATAGACTTAGCTATCTACTTTATGGATTTAATACCAATTGAATGTAGATAATGTTTACACAGAATTTATTATTGTATATGTCACATTTATATAACTTATGAGAACTTTAAATTACAGAGTATAGAAATATCAACATTTCTTCTTTTTCATAAAATCAAAGTACTGCAAATATTTATTTTGCCAGTATATTGCTGATCATTATACTTGCTCTATTGTAGCATTGGTAAACAGGAATATGTACCATTCTTTGTAAGTATCCTATAAACCTTATCATTGATTATAGAACACAGAACACCCTCAAGGAATTTTTGTAACTATTGTTCCACTCAATAAAAGTCTTATTTCACCTATCTAGCAATTATATCCAGATTTTTATTAATTAATGTGATGTTATTCATTTGAATTAGAAATTTTGGAACGAACATTAGTAACTAAAGAAGAAAACACTGAGAAGAATGCCAAAGCAACACCACATCTAATTTTACACTTAGAAGTTAATATCCAAAATTTTAGAGGTAACGCAGAGAACTTCCACTCAAAGCCACACTCTAAGTTGCAAAAATCAACTGATAATCAATCACAGATCCTGAATAAATTTTGAAAACATGATATAACTACAAAATCGATGCTATCACAACACTCCTCCAAGCCTTTTAATTTTATATTACAACACAGAGTTATTGATGTTTTTGAAACAAATCAAAAGAAAATATTTGTGCATCAATATTTGTGCATCAAGATTTTATTAAGCAATATAATGCATGTTTCAAAGCTAAAATTCAACTTTACTTTTTGCAAATTTATGTACTCACAGAAGATATTTCTCATAATTTTCTGTTTATTGCTACAAGGGATTTGGTCTTGAATTACATAGGTTTTGACTTTATGCAAGCAATATAATTTTTCACTTCTCTGCAATTTATAGAACACTGAAGACATGTAGTCTAGTGCATTCAATGTAATTATTCTTCAATTCCAGGGAAAATTTGTTACTGACTTACTGATCTCACCTTAAGTCAATATTTAAGTTTCTTGTGAGAGATTTTGGAAGTTCATGAGTTGGTATACAAATTGTCACTTCTCTTGACTGTTCTGGATGCCCATATTGCATTATAGCCACCCGTATTCCCGCTGCCTCAAACCAGCCATAGCTCCTAGGCGAGAGCAGGTTGCCAGGTGCCAAGACATCCCAGTCCCAGCAGCCGTTCTTTTCACTGTCATATCCATCAGTTCTCTCATAGGACACAAGGGGGACAAGCTTGTCTGACTCCCTAGTGTTTCTTCATGCAGTTATTTTCTGGGAGGGATAATTGCTTAGGGCTGCTGGTACCAAACATAAACTTTCTCACCTTTGCTTGAAAATGAGATGCCAAAATGTAGCTGAAATCTTATGAAGCCATATTATTTTGAAGCAATAATCTGAGTTGTCTATTAGCAGATATCAAAAATACTATTTAAACAAAACTTGTTTTGCATATAATATTTATTGCTTTTTATAATAATCTATTTTAATAACTAAAATGGTGTAGGTCAGCTTGTACTATTTCTTTGTTCTGTAAGACAATGGAAATATATCTTCTTTTCTTTCTTTCTTTCTTTCTTTCTTTCTTTCTTTCTTTCTTTCTTTCTTTTGTTCTTTCTTACTTTCTTTCTTAGAGGTTGTGTTATATACTCAAGCTTCTTACCTGGCTGTAAGAAAGGACCCTTGATGAAATTTTGGTGAAAGTATTTATTCAAAGACATAAACACAATGTGATTTAGAACTCAATAATACAACCAAATCACAGAGAGCAGGTGGAGAGACTTCTTCATCTAGAAGGTCGATTTTTTTTTTTTGGGGGGGGTGGGATAAATACTACCATTTGTGTAATGTTTTGCTGGTCTTCGAAGTCATCAGAAACCTCCATAGCTCAGAGTGTACCAAGACTAAAAGGAAATAGATGAGTTATTACATTCTATGCAGTGGTTTCCAACCTTTTTGACACCATGGACATTTTTATTTGAAGATCATCCTCCCAAGATCCAGGCAGTGGAAGGAGGGACCTGTTAATGCAGTTGGTTGTTAGAGGTCAGATTTCCCTCCCATTTTATTGATATGTATACTTGCAAAATTTAAGGTTTACAATGGAGTTGAGCTTTTTATGCACATATGTATCTTGTCAAGGTGACAAGGGCTTTCCCACTCTCCTTTTGTCCCTCCCCTTCCCCTCCCCACCCTCTCTCCTCCCCTACCTGACCCCCCTGTTTCATTTTGTTTTTTGTTTTAAGTTCCATAGGAGTTGTGCTCTGGGACTCTTACAGCAGAGAGACCATTCGTGTTTCACATTCTGCTTCTGACTCACTTCACTGAGCACGATGTTCTCAAGTTTCTTCCATCTGCCTGCAAAAGCCTCCACGCTATTGGACTTTATTGATGCATAGTATTCCATTGTGTATAAATACCACAGTTTGTGTATCCAAAAGAGGTTAGCTTTGACAGGGCCGGTTGCGGGCGTGGAGCAGGTGAGGAGAGGGTATTCAGGGAATAAAGCTCCGCCTCCTGTCAGATCAAAAGAGACTTTGGAATGTTACCGCAGGATGTTGACAGGAGGCGGAGCTTCACTCCCCACTCAGCGCCTCTGCAATCCCATCTACCCCGCGGCCTGACCCTTCCCAGGCCAGTGACTCCTACTGGTCCCTGGCTCGGGAACTGAGGACCCTTGATTTAATGTATAGACATAGTGAAAACGAGTCCCTGAATACGACGAAATGCAATGCGTTTTTCAAGTTCTATTAATAAATGTGTGCACAAAATTCTAAGCTGCTTAAGCGTCGCCATTTAGACTTCTCCTTTTTTATATTGCTAAATTTGTATTTATCTTAGCACATTAACATTAGAAGCCTCAAAGTTTCTTCTTTAAAAATATGCTCCCCATCTGTTTCTCCTGTATTTTTATAGAGGCATTTCTTCTAATAGGGTAGGAGCACTTTTCTCTTTACAGGGAAAGTTTACTTAGGTAAATTAGTGTGGAAACCTGCAGCACTTAAGTGGATTCTTAAGGTGAAGCGCGTATATTCCTTTGTTGAGATATGTGGATATAAGCGTAATGATGCTTTCACTGTTTTAACCAAGCTCTGTTCCTGAGGTTCACTGAGCTCTAGTACAAGTGGCAGAATATCACGCCTGGATGTTAGCCTTAACACGAGTCTGATGTGAAGATGACTGCTCGGTTGTACCGTAGGCCCTGTACACGGTACTGAGCCCACCCAGGATTTCATCTTCCTGCCTTAGGCTGTGATTGTTTTTACTTCTAACACCAGGTGGCGCTCGTGCGTTTTTAATCAGCTTTGATCTCTCATTTTAAATTTTATCCCCTTTTCTCCTTTTCAGGAAGATTTTACTTAAAAGAGTATTACAGTTTATAGGTTTTCTCTCATGTAAAATTTAATTTAAAGCTTTCATATATCGATTAAATCTCTTGGCCCCTTTTCACACGGGCAAATACTTAATGAGCAACCTTGCTTCAATGGGTACCGTACTGTTGATGACTATGAGACATTGCAGAAGTGACCAAGAGTCACTGCTCCCATGGTTGGAGAGAATAATCTATAGGACTTAGATTCGGCTCATTTAAAAATTGCTCTCATTTTAAAACCAATTTTATTTCAGGTTTCGTTTTTCTTAGACTCCTTTTCAGTAAAAAAGGAAAAAAAAAAAGGTACAGTAACTAAGAATTGCATGTATCCGTCATGCATAAGAGAGCCTTGTCTATGTGCAAATGAGTTTTATGCAAGGCCTCACGGGAGCCTGAAATTATTCCTCTTACAAACACTCTCTTGTTCTGCTTCATGCATTTCCAGATCGGTGTCACTTTATTCTGCTTAAACCATCAAACAGATAATAGCGTGAAATTAGGCTTCTTATTATCGGAGCAGAAGACATTACTGCTTTTCTCCCCCACTTCTCTTTATCTGTTTGAATTGATGAGCCACCTTCACTTGTGAGAGCGATGGCACGTTCTCAAAGATCCATTCTATACTCTGATACTATTTTTAACACAACCTTTGCTTCCTGGTGATGTGGTTATCCCTTTTCTATAATGAGAAGTATTGTTTCTCAACCATCTT
Source organism: Ctenodactylus gundi (assembly GCA_004027205.1). NCBI lineage: Eukaryota > Metazoa > Chordata > Mammalia > Rodentia > Ctenodactylidae > Ctenodactylus > Ctenodactylus gundi. Next base: position 82,200 of record PVKB01004032.1, read on the forward strand.
GGAGGCTTCACTGTGTTTACATAAGACTTCCTCTTCATCCCCTAATGAATAACACAGGGACCTCTGCCTCCTGGATTGAAGTAGAGAAAATCTTTGCTTACTATTTTTTTCTCAAATTTTTATTCTTTGTCTCGTAGCAGAAAGTGGTAAGGAAAATGCAGAAATATTAAATGCAATTTACAGAAAAGCAGCAATGATTATATCCTGATTATATCCTTCACAATCTGGTTGACGAGGATAAAGAGGAACCCATCTTGTGTGTTCTCTGCTAACATGTAAATTGGCTCCTCTCCGTATAATGAGCACCTTATCTAGCTCAAGATGCTTCATTTAGAAGCTTCCATTTTTCTTTGTTAATAGTTGAGAGGGTTATTGACCAAAATGCATTGATTGACTTTGTTATGCTAATAGTATCACACAGAATGTGACAAGGGCTTAGCACTCCAGGCTCCTAGAGAATTTTGATCCTGTCTCTTGCGAATCTATGTTACCTTTAGGAAATAATCTCATCCCATACAAATTAACAAAGTGAGTGTTTTTATTTGAATGCTTTTGTCTTGAGAGCTCTCTTTTTTTAAAAAAAATATATGGAAAGCTTCAGCACAATTAAACTTAATTTAATTTAAAATGTGTAGAAAATTTATCAAGATTAGAATAGACATTAGAGAAAACACGGGGGCACTGTTTTCAACTATCATAACAAGTGACTTTTCTAACCTGTTTGAAGACCTGGAACTTCTCCAATTCAACATAGATATTTTTCCAGATAGTAAAGGTATATTTTGAGTGAATAGGGGATGATAAAAGATTAGTTAGCCTCACCTTTACTAGAAAAAAATAAAACACAACAAAACTGCCAAAGTGCCTGGACAGAGCAAGTCCTATTTCATCGAAGACCGGCATTGGAGAAAAGTGAAGTGGTCTAATTACACTTGCGTGCTTATTTTTGAACTTTGTTATGTGAAATTAAAATATGTGAGGGATAATGTTGCTCAAAATCCTCCAATGGCTAATTCCATTGGAAAAAAAAAAAAACCAAAGTGTTTGCATTAGCCTTTATTGATTTTAGATTCTCTGTCATGTGATGCTTCTGAACTCCCTTGTCTCCATGAGCTCATCCCGCCTGAAAATACACTTTTCACCTCTTTCGTAGAAGCATTCACTGTTGGAATAACAGCTTCATTTAATAATACACAAGCGATAATAGCACATGCCTTTAAGGCTGACTCCTGACGATTTCACTCAGATCACCTTCTCAGGGAATCCATCCTGACAAGCCTAGTTAGTGTTTTGCTGTCTCCTCCTACCACGCTGACTCCCTTCACCTAATTTTTTTACCATTTGTTGTGGATGTATTAACCAATAACTTTAAATAATTTACTTGTATTTTCCAGGATTTTTTGTGTATGCCCAATGGAAATAAGGACCAAAGTTCACAGTTGTCCAATAGGAAAGGATAAAAATAGTATTTCTAAATTTAAAACTTTATAGAATTTTTTTTGATTTTCAGATATAAGAAGATATCATTTTCCTTAAACCTAAATTGTTTTTGTTTTTATTTCCTATAGTTAATATAAGAAAATAAGTAAGGGGCTGGAGAATAGCACAGCAATTAAAGCACCCTTGAATTTGATTCTCCAGCACCACATAAATGGGACGTGGTGGCACACCCCACACTCCTGTAATTCTAGCACTTGCAAGGCTGACGTAGGAGAATTGCCCGGAGTCCAAGGCCATCCTGGGCTACCCAGTGAGTTCAGGACTAGCCCGGGTTACAGCGTGAGATCCTGTCTCAAAAACAAAACAAAACAAAACAAACAAACAAAAACAGTAAGAAGATAGACATTGTGGAAAGGAGCAGGGATGTGGAGCGGGGAGGGAGTGGCAACGATAAATGAGAGTGAAAATGTTCAAGATGCCTCATGTACATACAGCAATTTCTGAAGTCGATTGTTATTATGTGTCACCAACTAATGCCAATAAGTGAATAAAGAACAGCTGACAAGATGGAAATCTTCATTATTAAAAAAAATCATGTTCTCAAGTTCTGAAATAAATGAAGACAGCCCAAATAAGGACAAAATGATAAGGACCTATTTGGGTTTTGTTACAGCAGGAGAGGCAGTCACTATTACTATATTCAGCAGAATGAAAGGCAGGCAGGGGAGCAGGATGGTTTAATAACCATGAAAAAGAAAGGCTGGTGGGGCGACTGGGGGTGGTCACAGGTGTGCTCTGACTGGACGTTGCTGTCATTTACCAGTATAGCCTAGAGCTGCTCTCAGCTTGACTAAACTTAGATTGTTTCTGATTATAGGCTCAGACCTCCTTTTTCTTAGAGCATTTACTTTAGAGAACTTGAAATTATCTGTCCCTTCAAGATGTAAATTTGCAACAACTCAGAAAGAACTTTCTCAAGGACCAGGGAGCCAAACTTTTAAATACAACCATCAAAAGATTTAAGACACCTGCTCTCTGTGGGGAGCAGATGCCCTAGTTCCATAAGGACAGATATCCTAGAGACATTGATCTATGTTGTTTCTAATATCCTCCTTGTATTTTTTTCATTAACTCATCCCAGGGCTTAAACTTCCCTTGAATTTTTTTTTTTCAGAGAGTTTTGGTTTAATATCATCTTCTTATTCTCATTGTCTTCACTCCATTGCATAAATCCAATGAAACCTTCCTTGACATCTTTACCAAACATCCGGCACAATGTTTCTTCTACTGAATGAGGAATCATTTCTAGTTATGTAAGCTAACTAGAAATCAAGTATAGTGAGTAGACAAGTTCATGGAAGCAAAAATTGGAGAAGCTGACAGTTATTGAGCAAATCCTCACCCACCTGGGCTTATTTGTTCTGTGGGCGGCTTGGCTTTCTGAGCTGATTGCTGCAGAGGGTAAGGATTAAAGTAGTGCTGTCCTTTATTATTTTATCAGTGTCTCTCACAGGTGAACTGATGTTCCTGGGATTCTGTCATTAGTATATGAAAAAGAGGGATGCTGTGTTGTGCACAGGTGTATCTCACTGATCTATTTCTTCCATGCATTATACACAAGATGCAGAAGGATCTCCTGTGATGCAAAAAATGTATAATACTGGTGATATATATACACCGAGAAGGACCTGTGCTATTGAGGGATGATGGGTTGGGATTATTTCCTTCATTTTTTATAAGCATCAGCTGAAATAGGTCCATTTTAGGGAGATGATTCATTTCCCAGGGTAGTAGTTAGTACAGAGTTTCAACTCAGTTGTGTTAAGATCTGCCTTAGAACTGGTAGACATACTTCTTGGTATGTCTGGTTGGATCACAGAGGCTCGGCATTGGGTCTAGGTCTTCCCTAGGCGCCCCACTCTTCTGTTGCCTGCCCTGCTTTCTGGCCTCTGAGAACTAAGAAACATTTGTTTGCCTCACCCCACACTCATGAAATCTCTTCCTTGAAACCAGTCAGTTATGTACTAAATCATAAGTTCAGTTAGTCCTATCCTTTTTAAAGTTGTCAATGTTGGGTACTGTGTTTCAGCAATAAGGAAATTGACTAATAGAGAAAAAAGGTACCACAAGTGGTCATTGTTATGACTATATCTGACCAGGAGGGTTAGAGGCATTTGAAACTGGCTTATAGACAGCTTAAAAAACACCCTAACTTCTGTAAACACAGCTTGATGAGTGATTCTTATCAAGGATTATAAAACCAGGTTACATAGGACTGTAGAAGCTAAGGGCCAGACTCAGAAGGCTAAAGCTGGGAACAAGAACTCCATTGGCAGTTGGACTAGAGGACATGAGTGTACACTCTGACAGAAACTTTGTCTACATTTTGTTCACATCCTGAGACATTGCAGGGGTCTGAGATTAAGAGTAGTGGATTAATTAATCTGGAAGAGAATAAATTGAGGTCAATTAACATTCAAGCTGTAGTAGGAGTACTGTTGGCTCCTTTAAACCAAATTTATAGTTAGAGTTGGAGGCAAAACGCAGAGAATCTGAGAAACTTGGCCCATAGAACTTTGTATAGAACTGGAGCCAATGGAAATGTGACTATTTAAGAGATTAGATTAGTACCTCTAAACAATTTAAGTATTTTGTACAGAAATGGGAAGAAAGATGCCTTTAGGGCATCTCAGAAATCAGGAAGATCCTATCCATCAAAGACTCAAGAGAAGACGTATTACACTTTCGTTTGAGAAGAGAATCTCTATGATCCCTTCTTGCAAAGGGCCTGTTAGGCCATTGTGTTTCCTCTTGGATTCATTTTACTGAGTGCAGCTATCCAGGTACTGAAAAGCTGCTATAGCTATGCTTTGAGACTATTGCTTATACTGATGGCAGAGCTTGACGTAATTCCTGTATTGCTGTTTTTCCCAGCACGCAAAAATACAAGAGTTGTGGGATCAGGAAGATTCCACCTAGATTTCAAAGGAAGACTTGGGAGGAGTTGGGAGGGGGCAGGCAGAGAGGGTGAAGCTACAGGAATGAAGCTCATGGTACAGTGGAGATGCCAAGAAGCAGGAGATGCCAGGAATATGGACTCTCTACCAAGCAAAATGAAGACTCTTGAGCGAGCCCAGGAGGGAGGTTATATGGACTGCAACCAACAAGGCTATCAGGGTATGGCTGCCAGGATCATATGAAGCTCTCATCTCACATCATGTGCCATGGATGCCAGACATGATGCTTCAAATCTTAATGTTTGGTACTGCTTTGATCTGATTCTTTTTTTGCCATTCCTGCTTTTTGAAATACTAGTGTTCATTTAGTGCCGTTGTACCTTAGAATTATGTATCTTGCTTTTTTGATTTTTTCAAAAGTCTATAAATAAGAGTTCACCTTAAGACTCAGAAAAACCTTCCACTTTTGAAAGTTTCTAAAACTTTTGAAACTTTGACAAAAGTATTAACATATTTCCAGCTGTATATGGAGTATTCATACTATGTTGGGTGAAATTATGAACGCGTTGCTGTCTTTATTTGGAGATAAAGTATCATTTGAAAGGATGTGTTTGAATAATGATTTGAAAAGGGGTGAGATTTGGGTGGAGTTTCCACTTAGCTGGCTTTTGGATCTGCCCTGGAGACCGATGGTGTGCATCTCTAGCCGTTGCTGGTGGGTCATGGAAGTGTGACTTTGGAGGACATCTGGTCCCTCACCCCTTCCTCTCTAGCATGCTTCCTCTGTTCTTCTTCTAAGCGCCCATGGATCGAGTGGCTTTGTTCCACTATGGCCTCCCACCATGACATTTCTTCCTGGACTTCGTGGACTGAAGTTGGGCCTTTTTATCCTTCACATTGCTAGTGTTTAATGTTGTGTCTTAGCAGCAATAGAGCTCACGAATACACCTCTCAAGCGTGCCACGGTTTCACTGAGACAGTAAAGAAAACAGCCTGTATTTGTAAGGTGGTTTTTCTATTCCAGTGGAAAACCCAGTGGAGAATGCTTTTAGCATATTTGCCACAGTTGTGTTTAAAAAAAAAAAAAAAGTGGATAATTGTATCTAGCTCTGTACTTTCAAAAGCGAGCACAAGTTCTATGATACAAGGATATTTTCAATTAAAAAAAAAAAACAGACCTCAGGCTGTAAAGCCAAAGATGAATCAATTTGAGTTGTGTTGTTAGAGATGCCTGGGGTTTATAATGGCTGTCTCTCACTCTGCTTTGCACTGGCCAACTTTTAATCTGATTTCTATTTCCAAAAAGCCTAAACCATTCTTGTCTCTAAGACTGAGCCCCCATGAAAACAGAATGTGCCCTCCTTTCAATTTTTCCTGGGAATCAGCTGACCACACAACAAAAATCCCGTACTAGTTTTTTTTCCCTTGTCTGGCTCCCAACCCCCAAAAGTTTTTTGCTTTTTATATTTGTTTCTTTTTTATTCTACTAATAGATACTATTTTAATTTTACAGTGAAACGTGTGTAGCTATGATAATCACAGCATTCTCCATATTGCAATTGCCTCTTTTTGTTTTGCAATAATCCCTTTGAATAATAAAAAAATAATAATTAATAATAATAATAATAACTACCTTCTTACTTCATCCCGAGTAATTTTGCTTTGATAAACTCCATAATATCCACAGTTGCAGATTTTCAATTGTTTAAGAAATGTAACATGCATCTGAAGTTCGATGTTCGTCCCATTTTACCCTGCTCTCTATAATCCAAGTACCATTAGTGAGGTAGTATATTTTTCATTTAGTGTGGCTCCTCTGTCAATTTCTCAACTACTTCAGTATATCAAGAAGAGAAGAATTATTATTAATTTTTACTTTAAAAACTATGCTTTAATTTGACATCGCTTGTCTATACCAGTTTCTTTTAATGAGGTAAATCTCGTTCACATTTTTAACAGGTTCCCATGAGTGTTAGAAGGGTGTCAGAAAGGTTCAGAAGGGTTCCTGAGTCACTGTGGCATTTTAGTGCTTTTTAAGTGGTGAAGAGACAGAAGTGGTTCTTATGTTAGTAACTTTTAGTAGGATTACTTGAAACTAAATGATTCAGAGGGTATAAGTACAATTACTAACAAAAGGAGTAAGAAGATGCAATTGTGCAAAATGCATGAAGTCCATATTCTCTTATCATAACTTCACATTTCACATATGTACTTGTATTTCAGTAAAAAAAACATTTTCAGAAATGCGATTTTTTTTTGTAGAACTGTGTCTCCATAGCTTTCTTTGATATTCTTGATAAAAAGGCAATTTTGTACATTGAACACAACTGGAAGTTAGTATCTTGCTTATGATATTTGATGATAATCATTTTACTCTTTTGATACAGTTTAGGGATACATAATTCGTTCTGGCCACTACTCTATTATATAATAATCATCAATATTTGATTATGCTGTTACTCTACAAACCATATTAGTAAATATTTTGTCTCATAAATACATTTTCAAAAATAGAAATAGACTCACTGAGCTTGATCTAGAATTATATAAGCAGACAAACTTAAGGTCAATCTTTCTAAGCTACCGTAAGAATATGGCTTTGTACTTGATACTCTTTTCTGGTGCTAACCATGTTTTGATCTATTATGTGTCACTAAGAAATTACACAATCTTGACACCAGGTATAGGTTCCGTCGCCGCCTCTGGTTTCTTTACCTACCAAACACAGCTCAAAATGCCTACCACTAGCAGGTCTATATTGCTCGAATGCTCAATTGTCCCTCTGATTCCATCACTTATCCCTTGTAATTCCTTCTTCTGGTCCCCTCTATATTATTATTTGGTTAAGATGGACACTGATTTTAGCTGTGCAGCTAGATCAGGTTACCTAAAACCCATTAGCCCATTCCAGAAAAAATATGGTACATAGGATTACTTGAGCTAAGAAGAAATAAGAAGATGATGCCTGGAGGAAACTATGTTTCTCTTCTTTCCCATGGATTTTCAGACACAGATGCTTTGCTATATTAACTATAGGTCACCTACACATGAAATCTAAGAAAGTGACAATAATATTTGTTAAGTTGAATAGAACTAGTAAGTGCATGGAACAACAAATGAAAATGTACAGATATAAGAGAACAGTCATCAGTAAAAATTATCAATGGAATCCCACAGGGGCCTGAAGTCATAATCACTTCTGGGTTTTCAATTTAAATGAAGCAATGATTTAATCTCATGATTTGTTTATTTTCAGAGATCATTTGCTTATTAACTTTTAAGTTGTTGTTATTGAGCTAATTGACGGGGTCATTTTATGAATTAAAGAACCACCCACAATGCTGGTAGAGTCTCTCTATAATTATTGTGTCAAGAAAGAAGAACAAAACAGAGGATATAGAGTCATTAATATGTCAGCTGTTTATGAAATGTAATTTGGGAAGTCTATATTTCAAACAGCAAGCTTATTTAAGCTTGCATAGAAATAAATGAGAATTGACCTCAATTTGCCATTAAGGTAAACAGTGCATTCTAGAAGAGGTTGAGTGAAGTATTTTAAAATAAAAATTTGTAACTGAAAGTTAGGAAAACATGTAACAGTTTATATTTTCTGATATATTTAAGTATCAGAATGAATTTTAACAAATAAAATGGGTGGGAAAACAAGGTGCTATTATTAATTAAAATTGACAGCAGCCTGTGTTGAATTTTTAAATTCTTGCTTATTATAAAAATATTTAACTACCTGACAAGTTTAATCATAAGAAGTTGCTGTCAACATGCTCCAAGTGCTGACTAATTGAAAAGCAATACTTTAATTCACCCACTACATACTTAAAACTCACATGTTTGTCAGTCCCAGGCTATTTTTTATACAGTTTACATGGAACAGGTACACATGCAAGTGGATAGCTCTTTGCATTAAAATGCATTTCTGAGGAGTTTTTCTTTAAAATGTACATCTTAAGTTGGCGGATTGTGAAACCATACACACACTTAGTTATTTTTTTGCTTGTTTGTTTGTTCTGGTCTGTGAAGAAGGAATGTCAAGCTGTTTTTGAATCCTCCTCATTTGGGGCAAACGCATAGCTGAGGAAAGTTAAATAAAAAGATAGTTGATGAAAAGAATTAAGAAAATTTTATGCATTATATAGAAATAAATTATATGTTTTCACTATTTTTCACCATTAGAATTAGAAATTTCTGTGAAACGTTCTTTCATTCTTACCATTATGAGTATGTCTCAGTCTATAACCTGGATAATGTTTTGTCTGATTTTGTGGAATGATAACTCTCTATGACACAATAAGACTAATATAACTAACCATAATGTATTGTATAGCTTTAAGTAGCTAGAAAAATGATCTTAAATGTATGCAGTCTAAAGACATGATAACAACTTAAGGTAATGAATATGCTAATTACCTTGATTGGATGAATTATCCAATGGATATATGAATTAATTCATTAACACCATAAATATGTTAAGCTATGTGTCAATCAAAGTTTGAAAAACGAAATCACTTCATACAAACAAAAAAGTAAGCATTTGTTTCATAAATGCCTCTGTAAGAACTGTGCTATAATGAGCTGCTTTATGATTGATGCGTTTTATAGCTCAGAGTTCATGAAAGGACATATACAACTGAGTCTGTAGAACTATTCGTGCTTTTAAGAGTTTTCTATGGTTGTAAAACTAGAAATTCAGAATAGTAGAGTTAGGTTAGATCACATGTTATTATCTTTTTTCTTCCTCTTAGTGAGCATTTTTTAAATCTTAACATCTCAGTTAAGGATTAAATTGTGTCCTATTTCAAATCCAAGTTATGAAGTCCTATTACTACTTCAAAACAAGACATTATTTGGAAATCATATCAGTATAAGTGCTACTAAGTTAAGACAAGGTTATAGAGGATTAGGCAGCTCTAAATTCAGTATGACCTGTCTCATATAAAAGGGAAATTTGAACACTAGACACATACCTGTAGAGGATAAACTGAAGTGACACAGGGGAAGGCTAACCCACTGCAAAAGCAAGACAACAGACTTGGCACACGCCCTTCCCATCCCACAATCAGAAGATATTAACTGTCCTGACCTTTGATTTGAAGCTTCTAATGCACGAGGCAACACAATTCCCTTGATAAATATTACTGGTTTCTGATGTTTTGTTATGGCAGCCCTACAAGTTTGGAAATAGGAAATCTCCCAAGAAACTGTTAATCAAAACTTCCTTCCTCACCCTTGAGATAACACTAATATTATAGAGAGATCTTCTATGCAGCACCCAAGGAAAAATAATGGGGACATGGTACACAGGAAATTTCTGTTGCAAAAAAAAATTCTTCAACCCCAAATGATTTATCTCTAATATTTCTTTTTCAAGGGATGAAATGATTGATTATAAAACGCTTTGACTTGTTTGTAGGAACAAAACCAGATGAAATACAACCTATTTATCAAAATTTAACAGATTTGATTAAATTAGTTATTACGGTTTTGGTTGATTCAGTTTATATTATTACAGAAATTCAGCGTCATTTTTCCCTTCAATTTTATCTTGCTCCGTGTTTTAAAGTTTTATCACCAATGTACAAAAAAGGAATGAATTGTTTACAATTGAATTTACTTTAGAGGAAGGAGTTAACAGTATTTAGCTTGGAGTGGAAAACAGAGTCAGAGAATCATTGTGTAGCCCAGCGAGGTAGGGACAAGCTGGACAAGGTGACCTAGGGTGGGACTTTATGGATGACTGGGACAGGAAACTGGAGGAGAGGCCTCAGGGCCAGACTCTCTGGTGAGGCAAAGACTTTCTGACCTAGTAAGAACGAACAGATCAGTGTCATGGGGACTCCTTGCCCAGCTCAACAAAGTTGCTGCATCGCTGCAGGGCCTGCTTCTGGGAGATGGCGGATGATAAGTATTTGAAACTTGCATTTCTGCACACATTCTTCTGCTATTACAGCAAAATATGAAAGTAGCACAAATAAGTTTCTAAAATGTGAAAACAGCTTCCAAGTGGGCAGATGGTAAAGGTTAACACTGATGCTCCTCAGAGTATTCTTATTTTCAGTTTTCTGTAACCTCTTCTCACCTTCGTTTTAACATGTTCCAAAACTTGTTTTAGAGACTGAGCTTTGCCTTTGACTCATGCCCCATTTTCCGTGAATGAACATTTGAACACCAGGTTTCCTTGTTCCTGTACTAGGATTATAACTTTTATTCTGAATAAGAGGTTTTATAGACTTCTTGTAAATGTGCACAATGAAAATAATGTTCTCCTGATTTATAGATATGAACGTAGAGATGCAGAAAAATATAGTTATGTGACAGTGGTGACGCTGGGTCAGGTTTCTCAACTTGTAACCAGATCCTACTCAGCCCTCAGTTACCAGTAATGGCTCAAAACACTGGGGAGAAGACAGACACGGTTTGTCTTTGATAAAACTTCTCTCTCCTTCTTGAAGTTCTGCTGTATTTTTCTTGAAAATAATATCATGTTCTTAGTTGGTGAAATGCCATCATTTCTAAGCTATTAGTGTTAAAGATGGCGCTTGCTGCCTAGGGCTCTCTGCAGAACAGACACAATCTAAGTTGAACGCATCAGAAAAGACAACTTGAAACTAACAGAATTGAAGGCTTACTGTTGGAATGTCAGTAATGGGGTTTGTTATTCTGTAAAAGACACTACCCAGAAATCCCTCAATTACGTTCAGGTTTTTAACTCTTTTTTTCTTAAAAAGTCGTATTTAAATTTTATTTAACTCAGATGCTCCTCTCATGGTTCAATTCTTTTTTTTTTCATAAGGACTTTGAATTTGGCTTAACAAATCCTCCAGTTTGGGAATTTGAACATCCCCCCCCCCCCCCGCATTTTATTGATATGCATAAGTGCAAAATTTAAGGTTTACAATGAAGTTGACCATTTTGTGTACCTACTTATCTTGTCAAGGTGACAAGGACTTTCCCACTCTCCTTTTGTCCTTCCCCCTAGCCCCCCACCCTTCCTCCCCACCTGGCCCCCTGGGAAATTGAACTCAGGGCCTTGTGCTTACACTCTAATTACAGTGATATTCCTCCAGACCCCAAATTTACTATTAATGCAATAAGTGGTACAATATGCTTACAAATAAAAAGGATATGTTTGACTATTAAATAAAATAAGAAAAATATTATTTAAATATAGTAGACAAATACTATTTGACATAGTAGACACGATGCTTTCATTTGGAAACTTGAATATAAATACTTTTTAGTTTACTTTAAACTTTGGCATTTATCTGTATTCACTGTATACTATGGGTTACATTAGATACAGTTTTCATATATAATACTTATCTTACAACAAAAATGCTAAGCTGATTTCTAATTAGAAATATGCACTAAATGCAAAGGAAGCAAAACATGCCATTTTTAAAAGTATGTCTAATAATATAACTCAATAAGCGATATGCAATTCATTTGGATGTGTGAATATTTACAAAGACATGACATTAAGTATTGGTGATATTACCCTCCAATGTAAATTCATTGGAATTTTGAGATATTAGTTTAAATGACGGTATTTACAACCAATAATCAAAATGTTAACATATTTTACTTCTTTCATTGGTAAAATCATAGTATGCAAAGGGAAAATAATCTCATCATCTTGCTTATTTTATAGATTCTTCTTTCATTGAAAAATTTCTAGAAAAAGTAAAAAACATAAAGTGTAACATTTTTTTCTGTCTTTGAAGAAATAAATAATCATCCATTTGGCCCAAACGATAACCAGAAATCATAGAGTATAAAATTGACATTTCATCTAATTTTTGTCCTTTTTCTTTCTTATTGCTTTGGAGTTTTTAAAAATTATGGCTCTAATAATTTGTTTAAGAATGTTTTCTAAGTCTATTCCACAGATGAAAGTGTATCAATCAGCTCCCAATTACTATGCTTAACAACATAAGGCAATCAACTTATAAAGACAAAAGTTTGGATCATGATTCCAGAGGTTTTAAACAAGAGTCAGTTACTCCTTAACTATGTGTCCATGATGAGGATATTGTATCATTACTGGAGAGCAAAACAGAGTAAGTTATTCACTGCATGAGCCAGGAAAGAAAGAAAAATACAGGAGAGGCCAGAGTTCCATAAGCAGCCTAAGGACTGCTGAAAAGCCCCCACATCCTAAAATTTGTCATCATTTTCCAACACTATCAAAGAAAGAAACCTTTGGCACATGGCATATTCAGAATCAAAACCATAGCAGAGTACAAGATTATTGACATATAAGGAAACACAAAAGCATGCACACTTTCTTAGTATTCCTGTTTATTATTTCTATATTTTTTTCTTAGTATTCACTATTTATGAAGCACTTAGTTAAATAATGGATTGTTCAATTTTTTACATTTGGTGACATCCTGCCTATATCAAAGATGTTTCCTTATAATTTTACTGACTCAAGTTGATGGTTACTATAATCTGGGGTATGTATATACACATACATACATGCATATATATGTATAAAACATCTGTAACAAATCTTTTCATCAAGCTAAAGCAGTTGCACATAAATAAAATGAAAAAGATCAATGGAAAAAGTCATTCAAAGCTGCTGTAATTATTTTTTGTAGACTGATTTACTTCTTTATCATATGTGTAATCAAAATTTCATGCTGGCTACAAATTCTTTGATGCTTTTCTTAGTTGTATACTTCATGTTTTATTTACATAATATTCTTTTATTTTCAGCATTCAGAGATCTGTCTGCCTCAGTGACAGATTAATTTTTTTAGCAAATATACGAGTTATTTTTTTACTATGAAAAAGAACTGGTAGTTTTTAAAGCCATACCAATGTAATAAGGAATTTGTTTTCTCTAAATCTATAACATTAAACATATATCTTTATTCTTCATAATCTCTCTAACATCTTGATTATTTTTCAAAGACAATTCCTAGAACACTGTTTTTCACCATCTCAAATCCCCACGTCAAAGGTTAAACATCAGTGTAACATAAAAATTCTGGAAGGGACCATAAAAAGATCTTGAGGGAGAAGTCAGTTTGATCATCTGAAAATATATTTTAAAATAAAACCCAAAAGTTTCCTTAACACAATCATTTTAATTATCTCCAAACAAAACTCAAAAATTAAGAAAAAAAAACACTTAAGGATATAGTAAGGAGTAAAAAACAGAATCAGAAATATTTAAAAGAGAATAGCTCAAAATGAAAAAAAAACAATTAGTAACTTTCCTACTGTTAAACACTTAAAGACTAATATAATCTATTTAGAACATTCAGTGTATAAACTGGGCTTCATGCATTTAGTTGAATGATTTGACATTCATAAGAGTTTCAAATTATTTTAATAAGGTGAAAAGGGTTAAAAAGGAGTTAAAGGTATTGGTTTGGATAGCAGAACATATTTGCACAGATACTTGGAAGAAAGAAAGGAAAAATTATTAACATGAAATAATGGTACTGAACCAAGTGTGGTGGAGCAGATCTATAATCCCAGAACTTTGGTAAGCTGAGGAAGGAGAATCACAAGTTCAAGTCCATCTTAAACTTCATAACTTATCAGTACTCTGCCTCAATAACTGATGTTGCCAAAAGGAGAAAAGACGATATGACATTTGTCCCCACATGCAACAACAGAACAGTAGATCGTTGGTGAGTTCTCATTGATATTTTTTACATTTACAAAGAATTATAGAGCTGCACACTCAGAAAATCTGCAGTCCAACAGAAAAGCACTCCTTAAATTGAAAACATGAGTCCCATGATAAATACTCTCTGAAATCCCCTAGACTGCTGAGAATACACTGGAAAATAGTGGCTGAATTTGGACGTCATGCAGATCTTTGGCAACAGACTAAAAAGACTGTAATAGTGGTGTTATTGACACCTGAAATAGGGAGCCTAAGATATTCATAATTTCATAGGAAACTATGAATCTTGGAACTTCCAAATTGAAGGGAAATGATGAATGGTTTAATAGACATAACATACGTTTCTTTCTTTTTCCAATTTTCTTTTTGAATGCTGTGACTATTGCTCAGCCGCTAACGTGAAGATGGCTAATATATGCTGTTGGATTTCTGGTTCGTCTTGCTTGATGTTAACCTTTTCTTTATCTCACCGTCCCCTTTTTTCCTATATTACCCTTTCCTAAGACACCCTTCACAGTACAGAAAAGCACTCTCCCCTACACATCACAGAAGGCAAACTCCTTGAGGACGAGGTAGGATTTGATCTTCTTTGCTGCAGTTCTATCACTGGTGTCCAGATCTGAGTATGATATTGAATACATACGTGGTTAGTGAATGAAATAAAAATTCAGGTATAGAGTTATAACGAATTACCTGGAAAATTTTATTTCATTTACTGCCAATGAAATTAGAAAATGATGAATATATTTTTCATAATAAATTTTGGCGACCTTACTGCAGTATTAGCTGGTACTTAGCAAAAGAGCAGATGAAAGTATTCTTCGCGGTTCTTCAAGCTAAGAGTGTCTTAGTTACCTTCTTGTTGCTGCTGCAGAATACCCAACATTTGCAATTTAATGGAGGAAAATTTTATTTTTGCTTACAGCTTCCAAAGGTCACAGTCCACTTATGGGCAGTGGGCAGTGGTGGAAGCCCATTGGGAAGGCACAGCTGGTTACTGCATGCTAGACAGAAAATTAAGAGGGAGGGAAGAGAGGAACCAGTATACCTCCCTCCAGGTGAAGCTTCAAGCTTTCACCCAGGAAGGACCCTCCTCCCAACAGCACCCGGTATTCATAGGTAATCCGCAACACCCAAATACATGAGGCTTTTGGGGGCCAGTCCAGATCCAAATCACGACATAGATAAAGACAGTATACTGGGATGAAAGTAGCACCAAAATCTTCAGAGAAGGAGAGTCAGACTCAGATCTGGATCCAAAAATTTTTCATTTATGTAATCATAAGCAAAATACAAGCTTCGTGGAGCTTCTATGTATTTTTTTGCAAAAAAATAAAAATGTTATCATGTGGTAGATCCTGATTTTTACATAATGAGATTGATAGATATGACAGATTGAGATAAATATACAAAGTTTATGACTTACAACGGAACCGATGTACATCAGGCATTCCAAAAATGTTAATGTATTCTCTTGTCATATGGTTCTAATACGGCTCAATATAGGTCAATGGAACATTGATTGTGTAGGTGTAATAAGACGCCAGGGGAATAGCAAGTTCTCTCATTTTCTTTGGAGGAAGGTGGCAATCAAGCTAAACATACTCAGGTCACCTTTTATTCAGGTAGCTCGCCTACTAGGGAACATTGGACACCTTCCTTGGCCATTGCTAGGCATGGGTGGGGAAGTATCGCTACGGTAGATTGACTTTGTAAGTGGATTAAGAGCCAGAATTAGGGTCTAAATCATGTATTAATCACACTCATGAGCAGAAGACTCCAAGGTTTCTGTACCCAATTTTACATATAGATTCTAGGAGCATCCTGGTTCTTATCAGGACCTTATCTCCATCTGTACACTATGGTTTTTAGCTTAACCTTGCTAATCACCAAGGAAAATTAGCATAGAAACTTCCTTTGCTTGGAAAAAAAAAGTTCTACTTTATGGAACGAACACCAGGATGACTCTCATTGGATTCATTTACCAACACGTACCAAAAAGCTGGGTTTAATTGTGAAATTGTACTCCTACAAAAGATTTTTTTGCTCGCCTGATAGGGAGTTATATTTTAGTAACCACAGGAAAAAAGATTCTGTAAGGATCAGTTTATGTTGTCTTAGTTCAGGGCTTCCATTCAGAAACGACTCTGCCCCTAGCATTGAGTTTTCTGCGTACATGATCTGGCAACTCAACTGCTACCTCTACTCTCAGAGCAACAGTGTTTCAGTCCTATATATGGTTGCTGATTCATACTTGACCAAAAAACTGACAAGAGTTCATTCCTTGCTGAATTTTTGATCTTGGAGTATTTCACACACTAAAAGGAAAAGATAGAAGTAGAGAAACACAAGTGTAGAACTCAAAATTAGTTCTGCATTTCTCGGATCAGGGAGAGGTGAGAAGGAATCACAGAACAGCAGCAGAGGGGACTCTGGGTCAGGTGGACAGCAAAGATGTTCCAGGGTGACGGATCAGCAGGGGTTACTTAATAGTATGTGCCTAGAATTTGGGTTTACTATTAAATAATGTGCAAACAAATGGATCTGCTCTGAGAAAAATCTTATATCAATTATATATATATATATATATGTGTGTGTGTGTGTGTGTGTGTGTGTGTGTGTGTGTGTGTATACGTGTATATATATATATATATATCTTTATTTTATAGATGCTCAAATTCTTTTGTACTTTTCACCTTCAGATATTATTATTTTATTTTGTGATAAGTCTATAATCCTAAATATTTTTATGAAATACTTAACAGTCAGATTTCAAATTATTCTCAAGCCACCAGATACCCTTTTTCCCCTGATATCCATTTCTCTAAAAAGAGACTAACTTAAATACTGTCCAAGATTTCTACCACTCACTACTCCAATGCTTATTATTTGAGGAAAAGCCAATGAAATTCATTTTTTCAAAGGAATATGCACTTCAATATGGAAAAGATTTTTACTTCTCATCAAAGAGATGAAAGGAGACACATCGTGTGTTTAGAGCATATATTACAATCTTATGTGTAATAAAAGGCAAACATTCTTGATATTTTAAATTAAGTAGGTATGGTGGCTACAGTATTAGGGAGATGTAAGGAAGTCACAACTTCTATACTAGAGAAAATATAAGGAAAATTTAAGGATAAGGTATAAGGGAGAAACACGATATATTTATATTTACTCCGTTTTTCTTCCCAGGAACACAGTCTAGAGTTCCTACTGAGCTTTGAAAGTCATTTGGAACATTAAAGAAAACTTTAATCATTTGTATTGCACTTTCTGGAGAGGTCATTTCTCTTATGTGACTACAGAAATAATGAAGGTACATAGTCTGGACATCTGTGGCCAGTTTCACTATTTTCTCCTCTTTTGCTTACATGAGAGTTTTCCAGGTATCATTAACTACTGCACATAAAAATGGAGTTCTTTGCTTCCGGGATATAGAGATATTTTCTCTCGTGGGTCTGACCTTTCAGATTTTCCCTTTATTTCCAAGTCATAATCACAGATTCAGTCCTAAGGAGGCTTCCCGTTCCCAGTGTCACTTTATGAGATCGATATCAGTGTCCGGTGACTACTGCTGTAAATTTATTTTCTCTACTACTGTACATTAGTTTTTTTTCCTAACACGTATGATGGCTCCGAAGATTACTGGAGATCCTGGCAAGGTTTTCCAGCAATCTCAGCAGCAAAAAATATTTGTTCTTTCATGGAAGCAAGGAATACTGTTAAAGGTGAATTTCTCACATTCTGTTGTACAATACATAGAGAAGTTTCACAATTAAATTTAAAGATCTGTGATTTCTGTGTGTCTCAATGATGAAATATTTTGCTTTGCTTTTGTATTAATCTTCCACTGGTAGGACGACAAGCTTAGACACTAAAATTTTCCCCCTAGGTCCTCGTGTTTTGCTGACTTACCTCACAGTTATTCTCGGCATTCATTGTCCTGAGACAAGCCACAGGAGTGCAGAGCCCCAGAGAGCCAATGCATGGTGATAATTGTAATATAATTGGTACACATGAAATCATAATAATAATCAAAATATAATACTTTATGTGAAAATTGTAATAATTGGAGGCAATACTGTTACAGATTGTATCTGTACCTCATGCCTTTAGTGGTTGATTGGATTGTGGGAGTTAGTTGGATGTTGTGAATTATCTTTGAATTTTGCTGGCTACTAAGAGGCGGAGCCTGGTTAGGTGGGGCAGATTACTAAGGGTGTGGCCAGGGAGGGTGTTTTCATATATTCTTGCCTAGGCTTCTCCCCAACCCCTTTCTGTTGTGATTTCCATGATTAACTGTTTTCTGCCAGATCTTCCTGGCATGCCACCTTTGACAGCCAGCTATGAATGGACTGAGACTTCTGAAAGGTGACCTAAAGTAAACCTTTTCTCCCTTAAGTTGTAGGGTTAGGGTACTATGTCCCAGAATGACTAAGACAAATAATATAGTTTTGAATTAACCATGTCAAATGTGCTCAAACGTCTACTTTTTATTTCCAGTTAGTTTTTCTCCTGCAGAAAGGGCCCCACCCAGGCTGTTAGCTTTGGCTACCCATAATTTGTGGAAATTTGCTCCTCACACTCTTTTTTTTTTTTTTTTTTGAGAACATGCAGGCAAAGCCTCTCTTTGGAAAACTTATTGCACCGTTAACGAATGATAACTAAACCTGTGAGGGAAAGGTCACACCGGGTAAGATGAAAAGGAAGTACTAAAATAGTTCCCTAAGGCTGGGAAGAAGATTTTGAATTCAACATTTTTTCCTGATTGTTGGGGGTGGGGCCAATACAATGGCAGCATCAATGACAATGAAAACATGGTATTATCATGTAGTCATTGCAGACACATAAGAGAAAATCCTGACCCAATGGGGTGATTCTATCTTTTATAAATACTGTAGATCAAGTAAGTAATTCTCCTTGTTCCTAGAAAAGCTGCAAGACTGACTAAAAATGACTGACAATCAAAAGTAGCGTGTACCTGACAATAGTAATAGTGTCGGGAAGGAGCGAAGCAAACATCCTACTTCCAAAACTTGTTTAAAGTCCTTCCATTTCTTCATTATGCAATAATGGATTCAATTCTCCTCATCATTTTGACACTGATAATTATCCAGTCACTTATAATTAATTGAAGTAATCTGTCCTTTAGCTTCCTTACTAAAGGGCAAACTTCAAGAGTGCAGGCCATATTTGCTTACACGCTGAGCTGTGTTTTGGCCAAAGTGTAATATATATAATGAGAGGATATATACTATATGTTGAATAATATTTACCTAACAGGGTTGCTGGAGAGTTAAGAAAAAGAGAGTCATGTAAAAATATCCTCTGGAAACATCAAATTAGTAATAGTTTGATAATTTATTTGTATTCTATGTGTAATGAAGACAAATTTAACAAAATAACTTGCCTCAAAGAAATGTTATGAAAATATATGCAAAATTTGGTTTACTATGAGAGGATGTATTCCACAGTTTAGAAACATATTGTTATCATAAGCTTAATGACCCCTTTCTGTAAGATAAAATATTTCAGAGTGACTGTTGTTCAGTGGTATAATTTTAGTTGTCTGCATGTTTTTGCCTCATTTCTTAGTAAGTATTATTATTTTGTCTCTATTATTCTCTCATGGCACAATTAACTAAGAACAAAAACCATATAGTTGCAAAAGCTCAGGTTATGTTCAATGAATTAGTTCTTTTGAAATGGCACATAAAAATGTGAAGCAAAATTAAAACCCAAACAATTCAGGGTAAACTTAAAATTGGCTTCTTTTTCAATGATGGTTTCCAATTCAGGTACAGATACATAATGTACACACTCATCATGGATCAAAATGAACTTGAATATATCATTGTATGTCTTCTGTGTGTAATACTGATTTGGAACTATTTATAGAGTGGATTTTCTCATGACATTAAATCCTTTGCTTGGCTTAACTTTGTACGTGATTTGCCTATTTTATCAAACTGTATACATCTTCAGATTTAAGGGAAAGAAAAATGAAAAATATTTGGCCCTTTTTACTCCATCCTTTTAAAAGTATTGATTTATTTATATGATGGTATTTCTCATTGACTCTTTTCCCTTTTTTCCCCAACTAAATGAAGTATAATAGATATCAAATAGAAGAGAACTCATCCCTATGTGTGAACTTTGGTGAAATTTTATATCTTTGGGCTGCCAACCAAATCAACTTTGATATTTGCCCTCCAGAGCAAGTAGAGCTACTTCAAAGTTTGTTTCTAGGCTTCTGTTTCATGGTGTTCATTCTTGCCAGTGAGTTTTACTGAAAGCCAGCTGGCAGTGTAAGCCCTGGAATATGCAGCCTTCATCCTCAAAGGATAACAAAAAGGAAAAAGGACATTTATACTGTGCCAGTCAACTACTTGGTCGAAGTAGACTGTACTCTGATCTGGAAGATTAATGTAGAAAGAAAAAAGACCAACATTTTCTCTTCCAGTTGCCCAGGGCAACTAGGTTTTTTTTTCTCCCTACACTAAGTTCCTATTTACAAAGTTATCTTATGGAGTAATAGCTTTAACTCCTCAGCCTTCCCATTTTATACATATAAGAATGTGGATAAATTATAAATAAAATACAAGAAGAACCTAGACCCAAATAAATCTTACAGGGATTAAATCAATTTTTATTAATTTAAAATAAACAAAAATAAATTTAGTATTTAACAATATCTCCTTATATAGCAAAACTAAAAATCAAAGCAAACAGTATAGTATTAAGACAGTGATTGCCTCTAGTTGATTAGATAGGCAGTATATCTTCAACTTTTGGGTTCTGTGACTTGAGGATAAATATGCCTATATGCACAAAATACTCAAGATCATTGTAAACTTTATGTATTGTACTTATACATACCAATAAAATGGAAGAAAGAAGTATTAAGAAGCATAGCATTGATATTCCAATGACTATTTCATTCACCTGTTTCCTAGAGTAACACGTATAATATGTACATAAGAAATGCAGTTGTGTTATAAATGGAAACTCATTGGAAAAAGACAGACAGGCAATCTGAATGTGCTAAATGCTAAAATTTAATTGATTTCCACTGTGAAGTATCCTGATTTATGTAATTTAGAGCTATAACTGTTCATGGCTGGAAGTCAGTAGCATATGTATAAAAATTTATAGAGGATGAACAGTGCTCATCTGTACACTTACAGGGCATAACTGTGTACTCATTGACAGTCAGTCAGTGGAGGTGAGCCAAAGCACAGGGATGACATTTCCCCAAGGACACATGAGGCTTTGTCACTATCAGGTATAGCGCCAAACAGAATTATACACTTAACAATAAAAACCAGATCTTTCTCATTTACCTATCCTTCTTCCAATGCATGTTACAAACACCCCCAGGATGTCTGAACTGCTGTTATGGTTTGGATCTGGAATTTTCCATCAGAGCCTCATGTTTTGAAGGTGATTCAATCACTTGAGTTAACCCGTTGGTTGTCTATGTGGTCTCGAGTTGGAGCCTGATTGAAAGGGGTGGATCTTTGGGCTTGACCAGAAGGAGTAGTTCAGAGGGTCTTGATCAAGAAGCGTTGGATCACAGGGCCTAGACCCAGAAAGGGTAGATCACGGGGACTCGACCTGGATGGATACATGCTAGATCTTCCCTTTCTCTCCCTCTTAGCTTCCTTTCCCACCAGGCCGTGGACATTTTCTCTTTAGTTAAGTCTCCACTGAGCCTTTACCACTCCCAGCCAACCATGAGTAGACTGAGACCTGAAACTGTGAGCTAAAATAAATCTTTGTTCTTAAGTTGCGGGTGTTGGGTATTGTGTCCCAGCAATGAAAAATTAAGACAACTTCTTTGTTGTTCTTTGTTGCTTATAGTGTCCTTGAAAACATTCTCTAATACTCACAAAAATATTTGTATATATTTAAAGTTTTTACACTATTATTGGGGAAGAAAATTTCAGAATTGGGTGTAATAAAGCCTAACTTTTTCATTACTCCTGCCTTAGTAGTCTTAGGGCATAAACTGTTAGGCCTATCATCTGCCTTGCACTACAAAATATTACCTCATCCATAACCTAGATGAACTCAGACCTGAGAAAGGATTATAGACAATGTTAAGACGCTATACATCAAAGTCTGGTAGGTAAGAATTATCACATTATATTGTAAAGAAACTTAATGTTTTTTTTAAATGGTAACAAATATTCTCCAAATAGAAAGAAATGGTAGCCTTCAAAACAAAATGAATCATTACATAGTGTCATAATCATAAAGAAACATTTTCCAGAACCACATATCAATATCAATTAGTACACTAGAGTTAGGTGGGCTGAAATTTGAAAGATATTGAAAAATGTCAAGATATATTCTGTCTTAGGAAGACCTTTATGTTTTTCTGTTTCTTTGTGCCAAGGTTTTCGTGATGGGTGCAATGTGTCCTTGTTGCCACCCTCAAGCTGTGGTTCCAAGCTGGTCACTACACACATGCTGGGCTCTGAGTTAAGGCCAAACAAGTCTTTTGAGCTTCTAGCAGCAGCAGGTACTTGTGCCTGAAATATGACTAAATACATACTAGTTCTTGGGTTTGCTTGAGTCACTATCCAATTTATGGATATTCTTGTATCTGACACTTGAGTCAATATTTCACTCAAATGCTGGATACACACACCCCCCCACACACACATACACATACACACCCCCACACACATATATTAGCATATGCAATAAAATCCAATCTATTGTGCATGCATTTTTTTACTTTATTCTTTTCATATTCCAAAAATCCTCTGAATTACTGAATCATTGAAAAACATTTTCAAAATCAAT
Organism: Ctenodactylus gundi; assembly: GCA_004027205.1. Lineage (NCBI taxonomy): Eukaryota > Metazoa > Chordata > Mammalia > Rodentia > Ctenodactylidae > Ctenodactylus > Ctenodactylus gundi. The sequence continues at coordinate 105,078 of PVKB01004032.1, forward strand.
GAAGTAGTAATTGAATATATATGGTGTCTGGAAGGCTCACAAAATGATTTCCTGATAGCTTTTGGACTTTTTTAGTTAAACGCCAAATTCTAGGTAAACAGGTTTCCAAACTTGCATGATATATATAAATATAGCCTCACAGTCTATATCCAAAGACAGGTTTTCATACAGGGAATTAAGGAAACTCCTCCAGAAATAATACAATATAATAAAAGGTCAAGATATCTTTTCTAAGTGCCTAGGTTTCTACAACTTTGGGCTAAGACATATTCTCTAGAAGCTTCCTGAAAAGGGAAGAAAGAATAATGCATAAAACATTAACAAGGCACTGGGAGAGTAGCTCAGTGGTGTGAGCACTTGCTCAGCAAACACAAGCCCAGGGTTCAATTCCTCAGCACCACATAAACCCATGTATGCCTATAATTCCAGCATTCAGGCAGCTGCAGCAGGAAGCTTGCTGTGTGTTCAAGGCCAGCCTGGGCTACATGGTGAGTTTAGGACCAGCCTGAACTACAGAGCAAGGTCCTGTCTCAAAATTAAAAAAAAAAAATTCCGATTCCTATAACATTTAACACTAGTAAAAATATTATCCATTTGCACAGTACTTTTCAATTTTCAGAATGCTGTTTACATATAAGACAGAAATCATTATTTTAGAAGTAAGGAATCTGAGACAGCACCAATTAGGATACTCAGCTACAATAACTCTCATGCCCCCAGTCAAGATGTAATAGCAACCATTAAGATCCAAATTCCTAAATTTTAGCACCCAGTCAGCCAAGATTGGGAGTGCTGCATGTGCCTGTGGTTTTTATGACTTGGAGGTAAGGAAGTCGTTCCTCAGTTGGCAGTCACTGTAAGTATAAACCGTGAAGGTCTCTGGCCAGTGTTTTCTCTTTGTGGCAAAGATATGATTGTCAGTAAAACAATGCACAGAGTAGACAGACTGAGATGGTCTAGGTAACATGAAGTTTTTCTCCCTGAGTTTCTACAGATGAGCTATATGTCTGCATTTTTAACAAGTAGCTTTTGATCTACTCTTCAGTTGAAATAGCTGATGAAGTTTCTCTTTCCATGAGATGGGTTTATGTTCTTTACAGTAACAGTTCTTGACTAATGAATGTAGCTAGTCTAAAATGTGCTAGGACTTTGTTACCATTCACTTTGACTGCTTGAATCAAGAGCCAGCATTTCTCTGTGTTGGAAAGAGAATATGCTTCTTGTTTTTCATTTCTGGTTTTTAAAAATGATCTTTATGTCTTAGTGATTAGTTCAAACACAGAAAATTGTTGAAAGGATACTTTTTCCTGTTTCATTTATTGAATATACACTTCTGTGAAAAATTCACATATCTGGGTTGCAACTTGAATTCTATAGTATACTGCTGATAGGTAAAATGTGAAGAGACTCTTTACACATAAATATCTCTAAATAAAAGAGGTTGATTATTTGGGAAGCTGTTATTACTCAATAATGCCTCACATGAAGATTATTATATTTAAAGTAAGGGTCAGTGAGTGGAGCTATTGACATTGGAAGAAGAGTTAGGTTTAAGGGAAGAGGGATTTGTCTCTGTAAATATCTCTGTGAATTTTATCCAGAAATAGGCATGAGCCCCCACCCTCCTTGCATGTGTTCTAATATCATATTGCTGTCATAAAAGCTTTTAAGATTCTGTGACTCACACTGGTTTGTCATGATTTAATTTATCCCAGGAATTCAAAAGGACAGTATAGAAAATGGTCCTTGGCTCTTGTAGAAGGCCTGGTCCTTACAAAACATTGCCTTTTCTGTGCATTTAAAAATGTCTATTTCCTTTGCTTAGGGAGGCTTTAGCTTGGTTCCCTTTACCATTTTGATGATTAAATCTATAATTCCCACTGCATCTCTAAAGCTCAGTTTGGGGATTCTACCTTTTGGGGATGCCTGAGTCGCTTGCCTTGGCTTCCCGCATTCCCTAGCTTGTGCTCTCCCTATACTACCCTGTATCAGGAGGGACCTCCATCCTAGAGCTTCTCTCTTGATTCCCATAAGTGGTGCGCCTCAGGTGAGCCTCACAGACTGCACACTGCTCTCGTTTACAACAGCAAGTAAGACAACGATCATTCCTTTGGGAATTTATAGCACCTAAGTATCTCTGTAGCTTCACATGCTTATATACAGGCAGAAGTCTTCTTTCTTTCCATATATGTCTGATGTATTAAAAAATTAAATACCAAATGTATCCACCTACTTTTGGGACTATAAAAATAAAAATTCATTGTTACTGAATTGCCTCATGTTATGATATCTTTCCGTGTAAATTGGACATAATTTCATTCAATTATAAAAGATAACACGTTAATGCTTTAAAAGCACCACCATTAAGTATATTAAGTATGCTGGCTTAATGTTTTTAGTTACCTACTCTTGTGGCGTACTCATGTGTGGATGTGAGTGTGTGTTTTGTAAGAGTATACGACGTATATACACATATTCACGTATAGATGTATATATGTATATAATTCACAATCATAAAATTTATAAAATATATGTTGTGTATGCTACATATTTGTGTTGAGAAGGTACATTCATGCAATTTTTATATGCATTTCTCTTCTTAGTCTGTGCACCATCAGATATAACTGTCCTAGTAAAAGGAAAGTGCAATTTTCTTTACCTGCCCACCGGATGGCATTAGAGCTCTCTTCATAAATCCAAAGGTTAGTACTTTTCTCTGACATTTATGCGCTTGAGTCTTAAAGTAGAAAGTTTCAGATCTGAAGATTTGAGTATTCACAACATATTTATTACGGTTGGCCCTCGTATCTCCATTTTGATGCTAACGCTCAGTGTAGTTACATGGGTGAATAATCAGTACAGCACTAAGAAATATATGAAACTTGGCTTGAGCAAGCTTGAATAAATGTGAGTTTTAAAACACACACTAAATATAAGGAGAGGGAAATATAGGTTTCTGATGGCAAGGGTAGCAGTGGCTGTGTTGATGATTGGATGCTTAACAGAGCATATAAATTCAGCTACAGATAGTTGCCAAGAGCAATTGCATAATTCACATGAAGCAAGTTTGTGTCAAAGTAAGTCAATAGCATCCATTGCTTGAATCAAACGATACTTACTTTCAAAAAGGCAAGATCTGGTTTCTTTAATATGCAAAGGCCATTGAAATGCACAGGTGAATATATACTTGTTTTCTCAGATAAATCACAATCAAACCTATTTTTAACTGCAAGGTGGACTCAAAATGTAAGGAATGGAGACAACGGGACTTTTTCCAAATTTCAAGTGGAAATAAAAATATCATGCAAATGTCTGGCTTGCTTTAGCTTCAAGCAGATAAAATTCCTGGGCAGGTTTGCAAATAACTATTTTTAAATTTTCAGAAAGGTTGTGGAATGCTAAATTAAATCTTGCACAGGGGATCTGTGAGAGTAATCTCTCCTAGATACTTTGCTAATTGCACAGGTGATTTCGGGCTACTACTCTAGCATTCACAGGATCTACCTTTTACTTCTCTCTTGTTAGTTGTTAAGTAGTGAAAATCTCTGGATCTATGACTCACTCAGGTTTTATGTATATATGTTGACCTCCACTAATTTCTTAAATCAAACCTCAGGGTTGATTTTAGCTTAACACATGTTCTTTTGAGCAATAAGTAAATCTTACATGTACCACTTGATCAGATACAGAATTATCTTCGTTCATTACGAATGTACTGAGAGTTAGATGTTATTTTTCTTGGTGAAACAACAAGCATTGTTAATAAAATTTATAATGATAAACTACAAGTTAAAAGTGAAATCATTTAATATTATAAACTTGGCGCTAAGAAATGGAACTAAAGATGACATGACGTGTTTGGACATCTTGTGGTTATTAAGGAATCATTGAAAAACATTGTATATGAAGAATATATTTTTTGATTTTCCTCTTACAAACCTCTAGCTAAAAAAATATTCTTGGCATACCGCAGAGCAGACTGTCAGAAAGCTCTGATAATTAACTAACACAGAGTTTGTGAGCAAAGACTGAGACAGTGAGAATTCCTAGAAGAGGATATTCCAGACATAGTTATGCAATCTGGTGAAACGAATCTAAGCTATCATATTTCTTAAAATTTTCTTATACATTGGCGTGAGCTAAGGCAGGAAACACAGGCAGTATCTGTCCAAATTATTTGCGTGGCAACTTGTATAGCATCTGATTCTGTCTGTTGGCCCCTCATCCAGCAAACCAGCAGTTCAGAAAATACACATGAACACAAAAATAGAAATAAGCATAACTCATAACTGCATTTTTTTTTTTTTTTTGCTTAGGCCTATCTAAATTGTGGCAATGTCCATTCAAATAAATTTGAGAAGCCAACATTTGTGGTAACCACAATCTAAACAGATTAAAAAATTCAACATTTTGAAGATCCTAGAAACCCAAGTGAATTTTGGGGGATACTGGAGGGAGAAGACAAGTGAGTACTTAGAAGTACTACTGCGTGTAAGGTCATTTTTACTAAGCTTGAGATAAAGTTTTTATGCTTTATTTCCCACTGAGTCATCTTACCTAAGGCAGACCTAACATGCCAGCCACATACAGAAAAATACAATATCATATAATATTTTTGGTAACATTAGCTAGTGGTATTTATCTATTATTAAGGAGTGAAAGATAAACATTCAGATTCTCCATTCAATCTCTTTATAATCTCACATTCTATACATTGGAGCATATTTACAAATAATATGGATGTAAGATATCAAACTTCCCTATTTTACCATAAAACATTTTGTACTAGCTTTTCAGGACATTTGTGGTATGCCTCATATCAAACAAAACTGAATCGACATATTTAAAATATGCATCCATCTCAAGCAAATTTGTTGCATAATGAAAAGAGATAGGAAAGTATCATGGGGAAGAATTCAATTCTCTTCGGTGGGTGATAATAATACAGAATTTCAATTTCTTCTACATCTATGCTAATAAGAAATGATAAATGACTTAGGAAGGCCAACTATCTGTGGAGACCGCACAAAGCTATTTCTCTATCTAGTTCAATAGAAAATCAACAGGATCGGCCCTGCTAGCAAAGTCAGAGCACACATGTTAACAACAGAAAGGACAGTAGGAAATCTGTGACTGCAAAAAAAAGCCAGATATGAAATAGTCTTAGTTGTGAATAAAAATAGAACCAGCTGATATTTACTTATGAGGATTGATGGGGAAGAAACTGCATAGAAATGAGTATTACAATTGTTCTGGGTGTGACTTATAAAATGTGAGGAGCAATTAAAGAAAGTAATAATAATACAACATGTGATAATCTTAATTAAATCCAATTGTCCAAAAGACAAGGGCGAGTCTTTTGTCAGTCAAGTGATGAACAGCATCAAGGACACGCTGTATTTTTTTTTTTTTTGTAAGTTTTTCTAAGCAGTACAGGGAAGGTGAGAGAGATAAGTTCTTTTAATATAAAAGTCACCAAATATTATATAATAAGACCCATGGACAAATATGCTTTAAAAGTGAGTTCAGCAGAAAGTTAAATTGCTTAATATTTTTAAAAACCAGGCACATTTTCTAGCAAAGGGTACATTAGTACAAGGTATTTTATATTTTTCTTTAAGTGCAAAATAACATCGACTTTCAAATTCTTCTCACTGGGGAGGTTTTTAAAGATCACTATTACAAATCTTAGATGGAATGCCCAGCAGTTTTCCAGTTCTTATTTCACACACGGTTACACAACACATCGTTCCCAAATATCAACTGGAGGCTTCTACCGCAGAAGACTTTAAGATAAACTACTTCTCCCAGTATTAAAAAAATCACAAAGTAAACAAATACTATCAGCATGATCTATTTTGAGGAAGAGCATCCACTTATGCAGAAAGCAGTTCTAAAGTCTCACCTCCATATGGAAATAGAAAAGTCGCTAAAGGGCGCCTTTTGCTTGAAGGGAAAAGAGTAGGTAAAATTGTGATAAACTGAGATTAAGGTGAAAGTCATTCAGCAGAGGAAAGCATTTAATTAATAAAAAAAAAAATTGTTCACAAACACAGGGCAATTTACAAAATTTAAAATGACCAGAGGATAGATTATGTGTAAGAGTGGAACGTTGGACTCAATGAGAAACAAATTTGAAGAACATGTTTGCACTGGTTGAAGAGATTTAGAAAAACTGGACTTTATTCTTAATCAGAAAATAAGAGAAGAGAAAGTGCAAATTGAGCATTGAATAGGTGTGAGATGCTTTGTTTGTAGCTCACAGAGCTATAGGGCGATGCAGTGGAACACAAGGCCCGTATTGCCAAGGGGAATACGATTTGCATAGAACAGAAGTGACTGAGGACACTTGTGATCCGCCATTACTGACTTCATCCCCAGGTGTCCAAAACGTTACCATATGGTCCCTTTGACATTCTCTGATGTAAGAGCCGAAAAACCACAGAGCAGTGCGAGCATAGTCACACTTTGTTGACAATTTTCCAAATGACCTCATAGAAGGGGAAAGCAGCCACCGACATTCCTCAAACAGGAAAGAGTCACTAGGGTTATTTCGTTCTGTTCTGCTTTGTTTTTAAATCCATTACATTTTTTTGTGCACATATTTAGCTAGGGAGGATGTACATTGCTAAAGTTTTTCTCCCACTCTTTTATTTTGTGATCTACCTAGGAGCTCTGCACATTTGTTTTAGCATGATTTCTTCTCACTCCGAGACAAAGCCCTTTCCCTGTGGTGGGAGCTTCTTTAGATACTGTTATATTTTCTGGATATGAGAGGAGTAGGGAGTTTACCAAGTCAACTACTCATAAAAGTAACAAGGAGGTGATCTCTATTGAAGAAAACAATATTCCTTTTTGTTAAACACACGTCTTTCGAGCTGCAAATGCATTTAGATTCTTTCTAGTGTTTACCTACTAATAGCTCCTACTTAATGACATTTACTATTCACTGCATTAAAGACCACAGTCAAATAACAATAATCATAAATTGAACGTTCTATGAGCCATTGTTTTAAAAGATTTACGTATGCCTATAAAAAGCATCATTTATTCAAAAAACATTTAATTCACTTTGTTTCTCTTGTACTCAAATTAATTACAGTAATTACAGTTCCTATTGGAGAATATAAAAATCAAAGTGCTCAGCATTTCCAGATTTATTTTGGATAGAATGTCCACCTTGCTAATATAGGTCTACCAAATGGCTTTAGTGTAACGCTGATGCTTTAAACAGAGAATTCACGGCCTCATAGCCACAAATTTCTTTTTAAGGGAAAGACTCACTAAGAATGCTGAATACCGCTGCTAAGATCCTGAGGTGTCTATGGTTGTCTGAGATTTATTGTTAGGCGTCTCTGTGTTCTTTATTAAGTCTAAGACAAAACGATACAATGGATGATTGTATGGCTTGTCAGACACAGGTACATTGCTTAAATTTGTTTAAATATTTTAATCATGTCTTTAATTGTTCTCTTTGCTTTGAGGGGAAAAAAAAAGATTTTAAAGGCATTTATTCAGTGCAAAGAAGATTTTCCAGACCATGAACAACAAATACTCAGACCAATCCAAGGATCCAAGGCTATGAAAGTAATGGAACAGGGGGATATTGGATGGGTCAAGGAGGAGGCTGCCCAGCTATACAAACCCAAGATGCTTCCCCAATTAGTGGCCTTAAGGCGTAGTATCCCTGCCTGATCTTTTTGCTTTTGTTCTGTTGAGTCCTGTTCAGGGAGCTCATTTTAAGGATGATGGGATAGGTTTTATGTCATATGTTAAAAGGTTCTGGAAAGTAATTTTGATTAATTTTATATTCTTCTGTCTGGCCCCAAAGAGCTATTGTTCATACTTAATAATAAAACTATAAATTTAGAAAGGTTAAAACACTTGCCTACCATGATTCCCCAGCACCATATAAAAAATAGCTTTATATGGTAGCTCACACCTGTAATCCCAGAATTTAGAAGGCTGCAGCAGGTGGATTGCCAGGGGTCTGAGGCTAGCCTGGGTTATGTTTGAATTAATAACCAGCCTGGACTACAGATTGAGACACTGTCTTAAAAAAAAGGAAAAAGTCATATTTAGTACTTAGGATTGTATCGTTAAAGATCAGTAGAAAGTTTGATTCACAATGAATTCATTGTTAGTCAATAGAAGGAGGACATTTACAGGAAGGTAAGTCTCACATGATCTCATTTCATATTTGAAATCTAAGTAAGCTGATTTCTATAGAAGTAGAGTATAAAATTGTGGTTTTTCAGAGACTGGGTAGCTTGAGAAGAGGATATGTTCAGAAAGATGTTAGTGAAAGGTCACCAAATCTCAAGTAGACTGA